>CM051265.1:1596211-1688711 GCA_027921565.1 Artemia sinica
CTTCAAACCCCGTAAAGCTATTTTTAAAGGTATAACAATTATTTATTTAACAGAAATCCTCGCTTTCAATTGAACGGAAAAAATATAAGAATTATTTATTTAACAGAAATCCTCGCTTTTGAACGAACACCATGTAATGAAAAAAATCACACGGAATAAAACGACAGAGCCCCTCAAACCCCGTAAAGCTATTTTAAAAGGTATAGCAATTATTTATTTAACGGAAATCCTCGTTTTCAATTGCACGGAAAAAATATAAGAATTATTTATTTAACAGAAATCCTCGCTTTTTGAACGAACACCATGTAAAGAAAAAATCACACGGAATAAAACGACAGAGCCCCTCAAACCCTGTAAAGCTATTTTAAAAGGTATAAAAATTATTTATTTAACAGAAATCCTCGCTTTCAATTGAACGGAAAAAATAAAAGAATTATTTATTTAACAGAAATCCTCGCTTTTTGAACGAACACCATGTAAAGAAAAAATCACACGGAATAAAACGAGAGAGTCCTTCAAACCCCGTAAAGCTATTTTAAAAGGTAAAACAATTATTTATTTAACAGAAATACTCGCTTTCAATTGAAGGGAAAAAATATAAGAATTATTTATTTAACAGAAATCCTCGCTTTTTGAACGAACACCATGTAATGAAAAAATCACACGGAATAAAACAACAAAGCCCCTCAAACCCCGTAAAGCTATTTTAAAAGGTATAACAATTATTTATTTAACAGAAATCCTCGCTTTCAATTGAACGGAAAAATTATAAGAATTATTTATTTAACAGAAATCCTCGCTTTTTGAAAGAACACTATGTAAAGAAAAAATCACACGGAATAAAACGACAGAGTCCCTCAAACCCCGTAAAGCTATTTTAAAAGGTATAACAATTATTTATTTAACAGAAATCCTCGCTTTCAATTGAACGGAAAAAAATATAAGAATTATTTATTTAACAGAAATCCTCGCTTTTTTAACGAACACCAAGTAAAGAAAAAATCACACGGAATAAAACGACAGAGCCCTTCAAACCTCGTAAAGCTATTTTAAAAGGTAAAACAATTATTTATTTAACAGAAATACTCGCTTTCAATTGAAGGGAAAAAATATAAGAATTATTTATATTACAGAAATCCTCGCTTTTTGAACGAACACCATGTAATGAAAAAATCACACAGAATAAAACGACAGAGCCCCTCAACCCCGTAAAGCTATTTTAAACAGTATAACAATTATTTATTTAACAGAAATCCTCGCTTTTTGAACGAACACCATGTAAAGAAAAAAAATCACACGGAATAAAACAACAGAGTCCTTCAAAACCCGTAAAGCTATTTTAAAAGGTATAACAATTATCTATTTAACAGAAATCCTCGCTTTCAATTGAACAGAAAAAATATAAGAATTATTTATTTAACAGAAATCCTCGCTTTTTGAACGAACACCATGTAAAGAAAAAATCACACGGAATAAAACGACAGAGCCCCTCAAACCCCGTAAAGCTATTTTAAAAGGTATAACAATTATTTATTTAACAGAAATCCAACACCATGTAAAGAAAAAATCACACGGAATAAAACGACAGAGCCCCTCAAACCCCGTAAAGCTATTTTAAAAGGTATAACAATTATTTATTTAACGGAAATCCTCGTTTTCAATTGAACGGAAAAAATATAAGAATTATTTATTTAACAGAAATCCTCGCTTTTTGAACGAACACCATGTAAAGAAAAAATCACACGGAATAAAACGACAGAGCCCCTCAAACCCTGTAAAGCTATTTTAAAAGGTATAAAAATTATTTATTTAACAGAAATCCTCGCTTTCAATTGAACGGAAAAAATATAAGAATTATTTATTTAACAGAAATCCTCGCTTTTTGAACGAACACCATGTAAAGAAAAAATCACACGGAATAAAACGAGAGAGTCCTTCAATCCCCGTAAAGCTATTTAAAAAGGTAAAACAATTATTTATTTAACAGAAATACTCGCTTTCAATTGAACGGAAAAAATATAAGAATTATTTATTTAACAGAAATCCCCGCTTTTTGAACGAACACCATGTAAAGAAAAAATCACACGGAATAAAACGACAAAGCCCCTCAAACCCTGTAAAGCTATTTTAAAAGGTATAACAATTATTTATTTAACAGAAATCCTCGCTTTCAATTGAACGGAAAAAATATAAGAATTATTTATTTAACAGAAATCCTCGCTTTTTGAAAGAACACTATGTAAAGAAAAAATCACACGGAATAAAACGACAGAGTTCCTCAAACCCCGTAAAGCTATTTTAAAAGGTATAACAATTATTTATTTAACAGAAATCCTCGCTTTCAATTGAACGGAAAAAAATATAAGAATTATTTATTTAACAGAAATCCTCGCTTTTTTAACGAACACCAAGTAAAGAAAAAATCACACGGAATAAAACGACAGAGCCCTTCAAACCTCGTAAAGCTATTTTAAAAGGTATAACAATTATTTATTTAACAGAAATCCTCGCTTTTTGAACGAACACCATGTATAGAGAAAATCACACGGAATAAAACAACAGGGTCCTTCAAACCCCGTAAAGCTATTTTAAAAGGTATAACAATTATTTATTTAACAGAAATCCTTGCTTTCAATTGAACGGAAAAAATATAAGAATTATTTATTTAACAGAAATCCTCGCTTTTTGAACGAACACCATGTAATGAAAAAATTACACGGAATATAACGACAGAGCCCCTCAAACCCCGTAAAGCTATTTTAAAAGGTATAACAATTATTTATTTAACAGAAATCCTCGCTTTCAATTGAACGGAAAAAATATAAGAATTATTTATTTAACAGAAACCCTCGCTTTTTGAACGAACATTATGTAAAGAAAAAATCACACGGAATAAAACGACAGAGTCCCTCAAACCCCGTAAAGCTATTTTAAAAGGTCTAAAAATTATTTATTTAACAGAAATCCTCGCTTTCAATTGAACGGAAAAACTATAAGAATTATTTATTTAACAGAAATCCTCGCTTTTTGAACGAACACCATGTAAAGAAAAAATCACACGGAATAAAACGACAGAGCCCCTCAAACCCCGTAAAGCTATTTTAAAAGGTATAACAATTATTTATTTAACAGAAATCCTTGTTTTCAATTGAACGGAAAAAATATAAGAATTATTTATTTAACAGAAATCCTCGCTTTTTGAACGAACACCATGTAAAGAAAAAATCACACGGAATAAAACGACAGAGCCCCTCAAACCCTGTAAAACTCTTTTAAAAGGTATAACAATTATTTATTTAACAGAAATCCTCGCTTTCAATTGAACGGAAAAAATATAAGAATTATTTATTTAACAGAAATCCTCGCTTTTTGAACGAACACCATGTAAAGAAAAAATCACACGGAATAAAACGAGAGAGTCCTTCAAACCCCGTAAAGCTATTTTTAAAGGTATAACAATTATTTATTTAACAGAAATCCTCGCTTTCAATTGAACGGAAAAAATATAAGAATTATTTATTTAACAGAAATCCTCGCTTTTTGAACGAACACCATGTAATGAAAAAAATCACACGGAATAAAACGACAGAGCCCCTCAAACCCCGTAAAGCTATTTTAAAAGGTATAACAATTATTTATTTAACAGAAATCCTCGCTTTCAATTGAACGGAAAAAATATAAGAATTATTTATTTAACAGAAATCCTCGCTTTTTGAACGAACACTATGTAAAGAAAAAATCACACGGAATAAAACGACAGAGTCCCTCAAACCGCGTAAAGATATTTTAAAAGGTATAACAATTATTTATTTAACAGAAATCCTCGCTTTCAATTGAACGGAAAAAAATATAAGAATTATTTATTTAACAGAAATCCTCGCTTTTTGAACGAACACCATGTAAAGAAAAAATCACACGGAATAAAACGACAGAGCCCTTCAAACCCCGCAAAGCTATTTTAAAAGATATAACAATTATTTATTTAACAGAAATCCTCGTTTTCAATTGAACGGAAAAAATATAAGAATTATTTATTTACCAGAAATCCTCGCTTTTTGAACGAACACCATGTAAAGAAAAAATCACACGGAATAAAACGAGAGAGTCCTTCAAACCCCGTAAAGCTATTTTAAAAGGTATAACAATTATTTATTTAACAGAAATCCTCGCTTTCAATTGAACGGAAAAAATATAAGAATTATTTATTTAACAGAAATCCTCGCTTTTTGAACGAACACCATGTAATGAAAAAATCACACAGAATAAAACGACAGAGCCCCTCAAACCCCGTAAAGCTATTTTAAAAGGTATAACAATTATTTATTTAAGAGAAATCCTCGCTTTCAATTGAACGGAAAAAATATAAGAATTATTTATTTAACAGAAATCCTCGCTTTTTGAACGAACACTATGTAAAGAAAAAATCACACGGAATAAAACGACAGAGTCCCTCAAACCCCGTAAAGCTATTTTAAAAGGTATAACAATTATTTATTTAACAGAAATCCTCGCTTTCAATTGAACGGAAAAAAATATAAGAATTATTTATTTAACAGAAATCCTCGCTTTTTGAACGAACACCATGTAAAGAAAAAATCACACGGAATAAAACGACAGAGCCCCTCAAACCCCGTAAATCTATTTTAAAAGGTATAACAATTATTTATTTAACATAAATCCTCGTTTCAATTGAACGGAAAAAATATAAGAATTACTTATTTAACAGAAATCCTCGCTTTTTGAACGAACACCATGTAAAGAAAAAATCACACGGAATAAAACGACAGAGCCCCTCAAACCCCGTAAAGCTATTTTAAAAGGTATAACAATTATTTATTTAACAGAAATCCTCGCTTTCAATTGAACGGAAAAAATATAAGAATTATTTATTTAACAGAAATCCTAGCTTTACGCAAATGAAATACCATTGATACCACTAATAATACATGCGATACTAAACTAGTTATCAGATAGCTATAACTTACAGGTTATTAACACGTTTGACCAGTTTTGATTGGAATTTGTATTTTTTTTGCCAGAAGAAAGATCATGGATACGTGTTTATTTATTTTTTTTTAAACTGGAATTTTTTCAAGGAAGCCCATTACACTTTGCAGAAACCCGTCTAGTAAGGCACGTCACCAAGTTGTTTAAAAAAAAAAAAAAAAAAAAAAAAAAAAAAAAAAAAAAAAAAAAAAAAAGAAAAAAAAAACTAGTTGGCCCGGAATGTGAGGGAGCTCTGAATCTCTTTGAAATGGTGTATACAAGGTCCAGAAATACTACCTTGGTTACTACTGTCATTTTATTCAAAATAATTTAAATATTTGGGGTTGAAACAAACCCTAGAGATTAGGTGCAAGAGTTGTAAGTTATGCCCAGGGGGTGTTTTAAGTTTTTATGGAAGGGATGGTTGTTTAACTTTGGAAGTGGCTCAATCTTTTTCCCTGAAAAAGACTATGTCAATATAAACGAGTAGAAATTAATTTAAAAAAAAACTTTTTCCACAAAATAAGTTTTTCAAAAAAAAGTAAAGAACTCCATTAAACCTAAAGTGAACAAAAATAGAATCAAATAAGAACTAGTAGATAGAGCCTTTAAAATCTGTTCCCAGGAATTTCTGGATTCAGAATTGTTATACTTGAGGGATATTTTATTTTGTAATAGTTATCCAATTAAGTTCATTGATAAAATAATTGAAAATAGACGGGCCAAACATAGTAGTAGGGTTATTGAGGTTTCTCAGTCTTTAGATTTAGTTGTATCAAAAAGCTTCAGTTCATTACCATATGTACCTGGTTTGGGGGAGAAACTTTCACGGGTTTTACGTAAATTTGGTATTGATACATGTTTCCAATCGCTGAGGCCAATGAGTAGTTTTTTTAGTTCTGGTAAGGATTTAACTCGGGGAAATTTAGTAAGTGGGGTGTATAAAATTCCGTGTTCTTTTGGGAAGTTCTATATTGGTAGGACTCACCAACAATTTGTTGAAAGGTTTATTGAACACCGTAATTCAATAGAAAAAACCCTACAATTAAGCAAGCCTCCAGAAACTTTCGTTTCAGCTTTAGCAGAGCATATTTGGCTTCAACTAGACCATTTTGTAAAATTTGATGAAGCCTTGGCTATTTCTAATGATAAGGGGTACACCCAATGGGCCAGGGAAGCCATAGAAATTAAAAAAACATATGTTTGCTAACCTTTCCATAAATAGGGACACGGGTAATTTAAATATTGACCCAATTTATGATAACCTTCTAAAGAGTGAATCAATTGTCAATAAGGGAGTAAAGATTTTAAATAATCACCAGGGGACTATTTTACCTGTTAGACCAAAACGATTTGCTTCAGTAATAGCTAACAAAAGGATTATTTCGCAACTGAATAATTAAAGTAATTTACAGTTTTTTTTATTTTTCCTCAGTTGCTCTGGTGTCCTCACTGAAGTAACTCTATTTTAGCATCTTTTCCCTACGTGGATTAGTTTGCGCAGATTGTACATTTTTGTTTTTTTTTTGTGGTGGTTTTATTGGTTTTTAGTTTTATCTTGTTTTTTTTTGTGTCTTTCGTGCTGAAGACGCCTTGTTTGTATACAGGCGAAATATCCGCGTTGTTTTGTTTCTGTTGTTTTCCTTTTCTCTCCACTGGCCACAGTCTCGTTTGTTTTTTTTTTTTTTTTTTTTTTTTTTTTTTTTTTTTTTTTTTTAGAGATTTTTCTCTTTGTTGGTTTTTTATCAAATAATCTACCAAGCCTACAACTTCCACAAATCAGCATCAATAAATAAATGAAACCCAAAACAAAAAGAAATTAAAATAGATAACAGAGTCAAGCTCAAAAAGAGCAGAAATTAATACGAGTAGAGTTCTAAACCCCTATGCTTTCTAAAAGCCAGAATATAATTTGTGTTCTACTGAAAAAATTTCAAATGAATTTACTGAAAAAATGTGCGTGTTCAGTTTAATATACATATACTGATATACAGCAAGAAAAAATGTAAAAGAAACACTTATCAAGTATAAAAATGGTCAATAGGAATTTAACGGAAAAAAAAGTTATATGTCCAAGAACTACGAACTTTATACGATTAATGGCAAAATGAAAACAGAGGGTTGGGGGAGCATAAAGCAATAGTACTTTATTAAAAATTACGATATCCTGATTAAGGGGTCATATTATTTCTAAGGGTTAACCTCTTAGCGTTTCAGTTTGAGAAACGATCTAGTAAAACATAAAAATAGATAAAAAAAAAATCAACATATGAGCCTCGTAACATAATTCCAATAATCTAAACTGATTTTTATTAGACTACTTAATTAAATCCAAGAATTGCTGGGTACCTTAAAATCAAGTACAGTGAAGATGAAATATGATTGTTTGAACTGGTTAAAAGGAAACTTATACAAATTTGCATGAGTTTTAATTAGCAGGCCTTCAAATGTGGTTATGCAGTTATTGATAGTAGGGGTGCCAAACTTAAAAAAAAGAAAAGGGGCAGAATATCAGCAAAAATAAATTGATAGATAAAGAATCATTCAGTTAAAAAAAATTTTGTCTTTTGACGGTGCTGCTGTCCTTGACAATCAGAAAGCTGTTAGTTTCCTGGTAATATATTGATGCATGACATAAACACATAATAAGAATTTTGAAAGGATAATTTGGTATATTGTTTTTTCCCACTTCATATGAATTATTAGGAAAAGGAAAAAGCGTTGTAGTAGGGATTTTGACTGTTGTTTATTCAAAAACTGAAATTCTCTGCATATTTTTTGAAAATTTTCTGTGTTTCTTCCCTTCATGTGAAGGAATAAAGTAGGCATAGGATGACAGATATTTTTCTTACTGTAGAAATGATATTATAGATATTATATATTGAATATTTATATTTATTAGATGTTATTAGATATTAGATATTATTATATTTATATTTATTAGATATTATTATATTTATTAGATATTATATTTTTCTTTATATTTTTCTTATATTTTTCTTGGAAATGTTTTGAGCGGAGTTCAAACGATATCACATTTTTCAAGGACCTTTTCTCCCTTCTAAATTATATCATTTCAACATCAAACATATTTTTTGTCTTCCAAACGCAAAAAGTGCAGCAATCATTTTGGAAAATTATTTAATATTATTTTGTGAATTCAAAATTTTAACGATTCTTTTTGTCACTTCAATTTTGCTAAAGGATATTGGATTTGTTTCTTTTGGTAATAAGCCGTATTATGACAGTTTCTTTGCAGCTGTTTACGATATTAAACAATAAGTAAAGAGCAGCTCCTGTCAATAGAAAATAAAATCCAGAAAATAAATTTTGCTAACTAAAGATATAAGATAAAGTTTATTATAAGCCAAGAAAACACACAAAACATAGCATTCAATAAATTATGTTACCAATCTAATAAAATAAACATTGATCTCTTTCGTGACTATTCTTCATCTTTACAAACATTTCTGCAAGCGCTTAAAGGACTAGGACCCTACCAAAGCTTTAATACTTTTCGTGCTCTTCCTTGAAAATCTTTTTTTTTTTTTTTAACCATCCGCAAATCTAGAAGCAGATATTCTCTCAAACGTTTTAGTAAGAATAGACACTAATGATATTGGGAGATTGTTATTTTAGTCAGCTGGGTTTTTCTGTTATAATGGCATCAAGATGTTTCCCACAATCAAAGAATAAATCAAAGATGTTTCCCACAATAATGGCCATTGGCCAGATGTCAGAACTGACTTGAAGATTAAAAGGGAAATCGGCATAAAGATATTCAATTTTGTTTTGAAGTTTTGTTGGGACTTGATCAATTGCTAGAACAAGACCCTCCTCATCCATTCCGCTCATGCATTCTTTGTTCTCTTCATTCAATCCGTCGTTCAACAAATCACACTCGTATTCTCTCAGCCTATGGCTGGTTATGATAAATGGGCTCAATGAGAAAAGACAAATTATCTTTCCGGTTCGGGTCGTGAGTCTGGGGTTTTCCAAGGGATGCCTGGGGGCACACGAGGTGCTGTTGTATCGAAACCTGATACTTCCAAAAAGAGTTGTGTATTGCAAAATAGCAAATATTGCAAAATAGTTCATACTTGAAAAGATAGGCTCTGCCAGATCAGTTTGTATTTAGTGCAAAAAAAAATTTCGAAGAAGGATAGCTTCTAAGGCTATATTTTCCAGGTAATAAAACTTATACCAATAATTTTAATTTCCTAAGCATCATTATTGTCGCAATCCCCTCCCCCCTACTTGCGCAGATTAATAAAATACCAAGAGTCTTTTTCCAGTAAATTAGAATTTAAAAATGTTTTCAAGAAAAAGTGTTAAAAAAAATAGACTACAATTAAAATATAAAATAAGCAGAATCAAAGTAATTAGACGTTGTTTGTGCAACACTACTGTAGCATACTCAGAAGCACAATTTTTGACTCCAACAGCAGCGAAACAGACTAAGAACAGAAAATATTTCGTTGTTGAAAATAGAGTATGTCCATTTGTATGGATTTTCCAAATTATAGCACCGTTCTTAAGTAGAAATGTTCATTGAACTGAATTTTCTAAGATTATAGTACCGTTGTTAAGTCAAACCGTTCATGGAACTAAATTTTCTAAGACTATAGTACCGTTTTTAAGTCAAACCGTTCATGGAACTGAGTGGATTGGATCAATAGTAACTGGAACTCAAAACTGCAACAAAAGTTTGAAATAAATGCACATAGACCCTTTTTTATGCTCATTTCAGATATGTATTTAATTAAAAAAAATTTTTCAGCTAAAAGTAAGGAGCAACATTAAAAATTAAAACGAACAAAAATTATTACGTATATGAAGAGGATGTCCCCTCCTCAATACCTCACTCTTTGCGCTAGAGTTTTTAGTATTTTAAAAAAAGCTTATAATTGTTCTAATTAAACGACCGTTGTGTTTCAGGAGTCATTCTTAAAGGATTGGGACAAAATTAAAACATTTGCGTAGAGAGCGATGTGTTGAGGAGGGGGGAACCCCCTTTATATACGTAACAATTTCTGTTCGTTTCAAGTTTTATTTTTGCTCCTTACTTTCAGTTGAAAAAGCTTGTTTTTTTATTTAATTTCTGAGCGTTTTTAAATAATGACTGGAAATCTGGCCCCACTTCCACGGAGAAATCCCCCTCCCCGTGAAAATATCCTCTAGACAATTCAACTTCAGTAAAAATTTACGCCGGACAATTACCTTTAACAACTGCTCGCGTAAAATTGAGACGGAAAAGAGAAAGCAAGACATGTAAAAGAAATTTTGTATAGGAATTCCTGCAATTTCCCCCGTATATAATTTCCCCTGACAAGTTTATCCCCTGTAAACTTCCCTCTCCATGGAAAATTCCTCCGTGGAAAAATCCCCAGCAGAAAATTCGTCCCCATCCTCCACCCGAAAATGTATCCACACTTCCCATTAACAAACACTATATGTAAACAAAGAGCAAATTTTATAACTTAAAGACCTTTCTCCTGGGGCTGTTGGGGTCATGTTGTATCCTAAGAAATTTTTTCTACCTTTAAACTATGATGAACAAAATGGCTATCTCAAAGTCTTGATCAGACGATTTTGGGGGAAAAAGCGTGGGGGAGGGGGCCTAATTGCCCTCCAGTGTTTTTGGTCACACTTAAAAGGCGCTAAAACTTTTATTTTCCATTAGAATGTGCTCTCTTAGGATGTTGTAGGACCTATGGGTCGATACCATAACCACTGGAAATAAAAAAAAAAAGTAAATAAACACGCATCCGTGATCTTTCTTCTGGCAAAAAATACAAAATTCCGCATTTTTAAAGATAGGAGCTTGAAACCTCTACACTGGGGTTCTCCGATGCACTGAATCTGATGATTTGACTTTTATTTATATTTTATGACTTTTAGGGGGCGTTTCCCCTTTTTTCGAAAATAATACAAATTTTCTCAGGCTCGTAGACTGTGATGGGTAAAGCTAAACTTAATGAGATGCATATATTTGAAATCAGCATAAATATCCAATTCTTTTGATATAGATATATGGGTATCAGAATTCTGTTGTTTTTTCGGTTACTATTGAGCGGGGTCGCTGGTTACTTACAGTTCTTTACCACGAACTATTTGAAAGTTTAATAAGCTTAAGCTACCTAGTAAGAGTCATTATGGTGAATATTTTTCTTTTTTTTTGGGGGGGGGGGAGGTGCCCAAAAAACTTAAAAAAAGTAAAAAAAAATTATTTATGTGGATTTTTATTTAGTTTAAAACAGTCGGGGCTCAAACCCGAAAAAGAAAACAGTATTGATAGAATTATATCATTAAATTCAGTAGATCTGACAACTTTGCTGACGAGTTTCAGCTTCCTTTTTACGAAAATTAAATTCTAGAAAACAAGTTTTTTTGAAATGAAAGTAAGGAGCTTCATTGAAACTTAACACAAGCAGAAATTGCTTTGTATATGAGGGGGTTTCATCCACCTTTTTTTCTTTACTAAAGTTTTAAAGTTCTTGAAAAGTACTTGTCAATCAAATTCAACGGCCTTGTGGTTGTGTGGTCTTTCTTAAAGAATTGGGACAAAAAGTCAAACTTTAGCGTGAAGAGCAGAGGTTGAGGAAGGGACGGTCTCTTCATATACGGAATGATTTCTGTTTGTTGTAAGTTTTAAAGTTGCTTCTTGCTTTCAGCTGAAAGTAATTTTCCCGTAAACTTTGCTTTCCACGGAAAATTCTTCCCTTGGAACTGCTCTCCCTAAAAAAAAAAAAAATGTCTACTCACCAATAAAAATGCTAGATTTAAACAATAAGAAGATTACATAACATACAGCTTTTCCCCAAAGGCAGTGGTAAAAAAAGAGGCGTAGGAGTGCGGCTATTAGCCCTCTGTTTTTTTGCTCACTTAAAAAGAGCGCTAAAACTTTTGATTTGCGTTCGAATGAGGTCTTTCCAGATCTTTTAAGACCATTGGTCTGAAATGTTCATCTCTGAAAAAAGAACAAAAAACAAACACGTTATTTGTAAATAGGAGCTTCAAAACTTCAAAGTAGGTATTCTGGTATGCTGAATCTGATGATGTAATTTTTAATAAGATCACTTGACTTTTTGGGGTGTTTCGCCATTTTTCTGAAAATTACGCATTTTTCTTAGGCTCATAGCTTTTGATGGATAACACTTAACTTGATGAATTTTAAATATTTGGAATGATAGGCAGCGCAATAGCACTGCCTAAGTAAAGAGCGATGTGGGCACAATGCGTTATTTTTTTTCTGACAACGGCAATTCGTAGAGTAGGAGTTTCCATAGAAACTTCAAAAGCGGCTCATTCAATAAGAAATTAAAAGTTTTAGTACCCTTTTTAAGAATCAAAAGTGATTAGATGGCAAAAACATCCCCCCCCCCAACGCCCATTATTTTTTTCAAAAATATCAGCGAGATTTTCAGATAGCTATTTTGCTCAGCATACTTGAAAGGTCCATTGATTATGCCTTTGGGGATAACAACTCCCCCCCCCCCCCAAGAGACCTTAGGGCAAAGGTTATAAGTAACTCTCGTTGCCCATTATTTATATATAATATTTTTATGGAAGGGATAGTCTTATGAACTTCAGAGAGGAAAACTTCGACTGGAAATCAGAATTTATAGTAGCCTTTTTATGAGCCGAAAAAGATCAGAGGGCAATGAGCACCTCTCAGCTTCCTCTTGTCCCAAAATGCATTCGATAGAAATTGTGAGATAGTCTTTCTGTTCAAAATAGTCTAAAGATCATATAACATGGCCTTCGGGGTTGGAACAACCCCCGAGGCCCTGGGGACAAGGGTTGTAAATTATACCCTGAGGCCATATAAAGTTCTACGGGAAGAGGTGGTTGTATAACCTTTAGAGGAGGCTGATTTGATTGAAAATTGAATTAACTACTTTTATCTATTACTACTACCACTATAACTACTGATTCTGTAGCGAGTACCACCAAGGCTAAGGATATTGCGATGAACTTCTGAGGAAATTTTGAGAGGAAAATTGATTTAAATCAAAACATACTATGTGCATACAGGTTGCTGATACAGGCGTATCAGCAATATGTGAGTTTCATTGAAGTTCTATGACTTTTAGGGGTCGTTTCTCCCTTTTTTTCGAACATAAGGCGAATTTTCTCAGTCGCGTAATTTTTGATGAGTGATGAGTAAGGTTAAACTTGATGAAACATATATATATTTGAAATCAGCATAAAAATTTGATTCTTTTGATGTATCTATTGGTATCAAATAAATGTTTTTAGAGTTAAGGTTACTATTGAGCCGGGTCGCTCCTTACTTACAGTTCGTTACCACGAACTGTTTGATAGTAGGAAACATATCTGATGCCATTATAACAGAAAAACGCAGCTGACTAAAATGGTCATCTCTCAATATTATTAGTGTCTAGTCATAATAAAATGTTAAAAAGAATATCTGGATCTAGATTTGCAGATGCTTAGAAAGAAATTGGATTTTCAAGAAAGAGGTCCTTTAAGCGCTTGCAGAAATATTTGTAAAGCGGAAGAGTAGTCTCGAAAGGGAGGTATGACAGAAGATCAATGTTTATTTTATTAGATTGGTAAAGAAACGCAGAAACTTTGCATAAAATCTTCAGAGAATTTCAGTTTTTGAATAAAAAATACTCATAATCCCTACTACAACAGTTTTTTTCGTTTTCCTTATAATATATATAAAATGAAAAAAAAACAAAACAAAACAGTCTACCAAATTATCTTTGCAAAAATTCTTATTATATGTTTATGTCATACATAAAAATATGACCAGGACACTGAAAGCTTTTTGATTGTCATGGACAGCAGCAGCTTCAAAAGACAAAAGCTTTTTAAACTTAATGATTCTTTATCTGTTAATTATTTTTACTGATATTTTGCCCCCTTCTCTTTTTTTAAGTTTGGCACCCACTACTATCAATAACTGCATAACCGCATTTGCAGGCCTGTTTATTAAAACTCGTGCATTTTTGTGTAAGTTTCTTTTTAACCAGTTCAAACAATCATATTTCATCTTTACTGTACTTGATACTAAAGTATCATCCCAGCAATTTTAGGATTTAATTAAGCAGTCTAATAAAAATCAGTTTTAAATTATTGGAATTAAGTTATCAGGTTTATATTAATATTTTTATTTATTTATATGCTTTACTAGATTGTTTCTCAAACTGAAACTCTAAAAGCTTGATCCATAGAAATGATATGACCCCATAATCAGGATATCGCAATCGAGAAGAAAAAAGAGAATTCTTATGCGTGAATCCTTTTTAGTTATTAACCGGTATATTTCAACCAATTCCACATAAAATAAAAGAATAAAAACTTAGAAGAGATAGGAAAGCATGTGTCGACCAGATAGTTTTAATAAAGTATTATCGTTTTATCTCCCCCCCCCCTCTGTTTTTGTTTTGCCATTAATCGCAAGAAGTTCATTTTAGTTCTTGAACATGGATTTTTATTTTTATTTTTTGGTTTTTTCATTAAATCTCTATTAACCATTTTTATGCTTGATTATTGTTTTTTTTTTTACATTTTTCTTGCTGTATTGGCTATTTCTTTGCTTTGCTTTCTCTTAATGGACATATGAAGAAAATTTGCTCTATTAGAGCTTGTGATAGCCTTTTGAAAATAAATATTATCTTATCTTGACTAAATAATACCATTTAATAATAACATCAATCAACCAGTCAATTATGATGCTTAATAAATCTGTCAATCATCAATCAATAATATCAATCAATAAACTGTGAGAAAATCAGCCATTGTAGCAAAGCAAATACCAGACCCTAAGTTATTTTCTACTGTAAAAGGGCTTTGGGGTAAACAGCTAAGTCTTAATATATTCTGGGTGTTGCAATACTAACAAAACTGAGAACAAAACCTTAATAGATTAAACTGAATGGCATCCTTTTAAATGGAAAAAAGGAGCGACATTAAAATCCAGAATGAACGGAAATTATTCCATATATGAGAGGGACTGCCCGGTCTTCAGCCCCCCTCCCGCTCTTTTTTGCTAAGATTTTATAGTCCTTCAAAGTATTTCTCATTCCAATTTGACGGTCCTTGTGTTTCAGCAGTTGTTCTTAAATAACTGGGACAAAAGTATAATCTTAGTTTAAAGAGCAGCAGGGTTTAGGATGGGGTAGCCTCCCCTCAAATACGGAATAACTTCTGTTTGTTTTATGTTTTTATGTTGCTCCTTACTTTCAGTCAAGAGAATTTCTTTACTTAAATTTGATTGCTTTCAAATCACGCTCAAGCCTAACCAATATATGTTTTAGGAAATGGGATTAAATATTTTATTTTAAAAAGGAACATATTTTCTGCAATAAGAAACGAGCCATCATGCTGATCAACCTACATACCTATACCTAGGATGAATTCAAATGAAGACAGGTTAATGATTAATTTTTAATCAATTTAATGATTAATTTTTAATCAAATTAATGATTAATTTAAGGTTAATGATTAATTTTTGCTTTCTGCTCCAAAGACCATATTCTATATTTATTCAATTCAATTTCAATTTATTGAAATAAAAAAAAAGATGAAACATAACACCAATAATAATAAGGATCCTGGAAGCGAACTTGTTGAGGACCATAACAACAAAAAATTGAAAATGAACAAGAGAGAAAAAAAAAAGAAAAAACAGAAAAAATAGAAAAAACGGGTAAATTATAGCAAATTGATTAAAAATTTAGAGATTTATAATATCAAAGTTTAGTAACATTGTTATACAGTGTGCGAAAACTTGTGAATAGCTCAATACTGGAGGGTATTATATTCCATTGAAGTGTAGATTTATAAATGGGGGATCGCTGGGCGGAGCTAGAGACACACTTGGAGACAATAAAGGAACGGTTGGATGAACGGAGACATAGGCCTTCAGAATTATTGCAATTAAAATAAGATAATAATTGGGGAGGAATTTTTTTATGGTAAGCGGAGTATGCAAGGGATAAATTTAATTTTTTAATGATTCGTTCAAAAGGGATAATACCAAAATCGGAGAACAAGTCCTGGGTGGGATATAGTCGGGGCAGCCGAAAAACTGCTTTGATGGCACGGTTTTGGGCAGATTTTAATTTATTGGTAACTGAAGGATAAGTGTTGCCCCAAACAGATCCGCAGTATGAGATATATGGGTAAATAAAAGAGTAATAAAGGGTGACAAGGATATCAGGGGGAAGAAAATTATTCAAACGATTAATCATACTTACCTGTCGCAAGATTATGACTCTGATGTAGGAAACATGAGTTGCAAATGATAGGGAGGAGTCTATGTGGACACCAAGAAACTTGGCAACTTCGACCTGCGGGAGGAGATTGGTGGAATATTTTAGGCCAAGTGCTTGCTGAGCTTCATTTTTTTTTTGTAAGGGGTTCGAAATATCGAGAGACCATTCCTGTACTCTATTAAATAAAAAAAATAAGTTTTTTAAACTGAAAGTAAGGAGCAACATTAAAACTTAAAACGAACAGAAATTATTCCGTATATGAAAGGGGCTGTCCCCTCCTCAACGCTTCGCTCTTTACGCTAAAGTTTTTTTATTGTTTTAAAAAATAAAGTTATGAAACAGAGTCAAACTTTAGCGTAAAGAGCGAGGCGTTGAGGAGGGGACAACCCCTTTCATATACGGAATAATTTCTGTTCGTTTTAAGTTTTAATGTCGCTCCTTACTTTCAGTTTATAAAAACTTGTTTTTTTTATTTAATTTCTGATCGTTTTTTAGTTAATGCAGCTTTTATTTTGGCTCACCGTCATTGAATAAGTAAACAAAATTTGCATAAAAATTTTACTTTTCTTTTGCTAAATGGATGTCTCTAAATTTGGTTATGACGTAATTTACAAATTAACTTACGTAACTAACTTCTATATTCGTATATTTTTCTTCTGGCAAAAAATACAAAGTTGCAGATTTTTGCAGATATGAGCTTGAAACCTATGTAATAGGGTTTTCTGATACGCTGAATCTGACGGTGTGATTTTCGCTAAAATTCTTTCACTTGTAGGGGATGTTTACCCCCTCTTTAAAAAATCGGGTAAATTTTCTCAGGCTCGTAGCCTTTGATGAGTAATACTAAACTTAATAAAATTTATATATTTAGAATCAGCATTATAAACCCATTCTTTTGATACATTTATTGACATCAAAATTCCGTTTTTAAAAGTTTCGATCACTATTGAGCCGTATCGCTTGTTTTTTTGTTGTTTTTTTTATTACGTATATGTTATTACGTATATGAGGGGATTCTCCCCTTAGTCAATACCACGCTCTTTACGTTAAAAGTTAAAAAAAAAATTAATTCACAAACCCCTGAATCACAAAGTCCGTTTAGTTAGAATAGATAGCTCTTTTGAAAGCACTAAAAAAAACTGTAGCGTAAAGAGCGAGGTATTGACTTGGAGGAGAACCCTCTCATAAACTTTATAATTTCTGTTCGTTTTAAGTTCTAATGTTGCTTCTTATTTTCAGTTGAAAAAAACTTGTTTTTTTTTTAATTTAATTTCTGATCGTTTTTAAATAATGCTTGGAAATCCGGCGCCCCCTTCATAGAAATTTCCCCTACGCCAAAGAAACATCCTCCACGGAAAGATTCTCCCGAGAAACCCCCTCCTCCAGCCCCACCCTCCAGAAAAAAATCCTTCCTGAAAATGTCTGTATACTTCCCAATAACCAATAAATAATGCTGGCAAGTCCGGCGCCCCTTTCATGGCAATTTCCCTTCCCCCATGAAAATTTCCTTCATGGACAGATCCTCCAACATAACCCCCCCCCCCACTACCAGAAAAAAACCCTCCTGAAAACGTCTGTATACTTCCCAATAACCAATACTATATGTTAACTTTGGGTAAAGTTTATAACTTTTAGCCCTCCCCCCGGGGACTTCGGTTGATTAAGTCATCCTAAAAGACATAGTTATCATATTTTCGACCATGCTGAACAAAATGGCTATCGCAAAATTTTGATCGGGTGACTTTGGGAAAAAAATGAGCGTGGGAGGGGGCCTAGTTGCCCTCCTTTTTTTTGGTCACTTAAAAATGGCACTAGAACTTTTAATTTCCGTTCCAATGAGCCCTCCCACGATATTCTAGAACCCCTGGGTCGATGCGATCACCCCTGGGAAAAAAAAAAACAAAAAAACAAATAAACACGCATCCGTGATCTTTCTTCTGGCAAAAAATACAAAATTCCACATTTTTGTAGATAGGAGCTTGAAACCTCTACAGTAGGGTTCTCTGATACGCTGAATATGATGGTGTGATTTTCATTAAGGTTCTATAACTTTTAGGGGGTCTTTCCCCCTTTTTTTGAAAATCAGCCAAATTTTCTCAGGCGCTGTAACTTTTGATGGGTAGCACTAAACTTGATGAAAGTTATATATTTGAAATCAGCATTGAAATCTAATTCTTTTGATGTATCTATTGGTATCAAAAACCCGTTTTTTAGAGTTTCGGTTACCATTGAGCCGGGTCGCTCCTTACTTACAGTTCGTTACCACGAACTGTTTGATTCAGAAGGATTTGAGCAGAGGTGACGATGGATGGTAAATTAGGGCCGGTGATGAAAAAGTTGCTATTGTTAGCAAAAAGTACTGGGTGCACTGATGGACCCAGGCCTGTAACCAAATCATTAGTATAAAGGAGAAAAAGTATTGGACCAAGAACAGAGCCCTGCGGGACGCCCCTCCGGACAGGTAGAGGATGCGAGATCATGCCGCCCAGACTCACACTCTGTACTCTAGCAGAGAGATAAGAGGCGAACCATGAGAAAGGAATTACACGAATCCCTATGTTCTTGAGTTTACTTAATAAAATACTGTGATCAACCATGTCAAAGGCCTTAGAAAAATCCAGAAAATAAGCCAATTACAGTATTTTTAAGGTAAAGTTGGCAACGGATAAACTGTGTGGCGTCAATTAGTGCATGAGCGGTTGAAAATTTAGAACGGAAGCCATATTGATGAGAAGTAATCAACGAATCTGAAGGATTAATCCAAAATAAAAAGGAAGAAAGAAGTCGGAAGATAATTCTCTCGAGCACTTTGGATACAACTGGGAGAAGTGAGATTGGACGATAATTACTTATCTCAGACGGATCGCCTTTTTTATGAATCGGGATAACAATTGCTGATTTAAATATTTCTGGGAAAACTCCATTGATCATAGACAGGTTTGCTAGATGCACAATGGGTTCACAAACATAGGAAGATGCAGTTCTAAGAAGCTTATTATTTATCCCAAGGAAGTCAGGTGTACTACTATTAGAGAGGGATTCGATAACTTGAAGCACCTCATTACTATCAGTTGGAGAGAAAAACATGGGTCTGGGATTCTTGCTAGGGTGTACTGACTCGGAGGGGGAACAGGAGTTAGCATATTTACCTGAGTAATCACAGAAAATTAAAAAAAAAAATGGGTGGGAAAAGGTGCTTTTTGAGGCATCCTCCTTATTTAACGACCCATTAATTCTTTTCTATAATAGTAAAAGAAGAAATTAAAGCTTACTGTACAGAAATTTATCGAACATAATCTGAAACAACATGATCAAATCAGGCTTTAAAATAAGTATCTATATTAACCGTTTATTTTCCTTGAACTGCGCGACCGTTCAGGAACGAATGCACCATTATTTGGCATTAGTACCTCTTCAACTGGGACTTTTTTCATTGATTTTTTTCCTTAATTTCAAATCGATTTGCTATTTCAGAATTTTCAATAATTAGCAACTTGGTTGTCTTTGGGGGAAAAGTGTAGTAACTGAAAGAACACCCATTTGCCGTGGTACAATCGTTTTGGCTTTAAAACATTACTGGAACTTTTAATTTTGATGGAATCAATCATTTCCTGATGTTCTAGGATCATTGACTCAATACGATTATCCCTCAAAAACAAAGCCAAACAAATAAACAGGCATATATGATCGTACTTCCCGAAAAAAAATCCATATTTGTTTAGATAAGAGATTGAGACCTGAGAGCTCGGAAAAAAAAAATATATTACCATTTAGTCACTAATAACCAAAGCTCCTGGTACCACTTGTCAGCCACCCTACTTTTGAGAAATTTCTTGGTGAGGTTCATGTTGCTCCTCTTGTCTTTTCCACTTCTCTGCCGGTGGGCATGCAAATCCAAAATTGTATGCTGCATAGAAAAAGATTGTCACAAAGGGATGAAGGCTATTCCTACCCCTCCCCTTAGCACCAATAATAAGGGAGCAAATGGATATGAATCAAGAGGGATTAGATGTTTATTTATAACCTTGTTAGGTAACAATCATGCTCTGATCTTTTCTTTTGCAATAAACACATTTTGGTCTAGTACGGTCGACCATTTCAGGTTTGTAATAATTTTGGAAATAACAGGTTGAAGTTTCGATATGAGAGAGCCTTGTACGTCCAGGGTATTCCTAGAAAACCCTGTTTAAACTTTCATGTCGACAAATACACCATCGAAAGTGCCACATAAGTACCAAGGACATTAAAATGAAGTTTTTTTTGCCTCCTAGATCAATCTTAGATTAATTAACACATTAAAACTACTATCTTTTCATGCTATTCCTTTGGTTATTTAATATGAAACTTTTAGTGCAGTACCACATTTTTGTCAGTGTTGCCACTTTCAACCATGAAAACCAATAATCAAAACTAATAGATTAGATTTGACAATTGCTCGTCCGTACAAGTTCAAATACTAAAAACCTGTTGATTCCCATAGACAAGAATACTTCCATAGAAATATTACACCTTCTTAATCTCTTTGGCACAATTTGTTTTTGGATTCTTTTTGCCAATTCTCACTAGCTTTTCATTTGGCAAACTTAGCACCCACTGCCCCCAAAAGTCATATAAAGAGACATTATAATCGTATAAAGAGACAAAATCAAACAGTTCGTGGTAACGAACTGTAAGTAAGGAGCGACCCGGCTCAATGGTAACCGAAACTCTAGAAAACGGGTTTTTGATACCAATAGATATATCAAAAGAATCAGATTTCAATGCTGATTTCAAATAAATAATTTTCATCAAGTTTAATGCTACCCATCAAAAGTTACGCGCCTGAGAAAATTTGGCTGATTTTCAAAAAAAAGGGGGAAAGACCCCCTAAAAGTTATAGAACTCTAATGAAAATCACACCATCATATTCAGCGTATCAGAGAACCCTACTGTAGACGTTTCAAGCTCCTATCTACAAAAATGTGGAATTTTAAATTTTTTGCCAGAAGAAAGATCACGGATGCGTGTTTATTTATTTATTTTTTTTTCCCCCAGGGGTGATCGTATCGACCCAGTGGTCCTAGAATATCGTGGGAGGGCTCATTGGAACGGAAATTAAAAGTTCTAGTTCCCTTTTTAAGTGACCAAAAAAAATGGAGGGCAACTAGGCCCCCTCCCACGCTTATTTTTTTCCCAAAGTCACCCGATCGAAATTTTGAGATAGCCATTTTGTTCAGCAGGGTCGAAAATATGATAAATATGTCTTTTAGGATGGCTTAATCCCCCGAAGTACCCAGAGGGAGGGCTAAAAGCTATGAACTTTACCCAATGTTAACATATAGTATTGGTTATACGGAAGTATACAGAAGTTTTCAGGAGGTTTTTTTTCTGGTAGTGGGAGGGAAGGGTGGGTCGGGGGTTATGTTGGAGGATCTGTTCATGAAGGAATTTGTCATGGGGGAAGGGAAATTGCCATGAAGGGGGCGCCGGACTTGCCAGCATTATTTATTGGTTATTGGGAAGTATACAACCGTTTTCAGGAAGGATTTTTCTGGAGGGGGGAGGGGCTAGAGGAGGGGGTTACTCTGGAGAATATTTCCGTGGAGGATGTTTCTTTGGGGTAAGGGACATTTCTATGAAGGGGGCGCCGGATTTCCAAGCATTATTTAAAAAACGATCAGAAATTAAATAAAAAAAAAAACAATTTTTTTCAACTGAAATGTAAGAAGGAATATTAGAACTTAAAACGAACAGAAATTATAATGTATGTGAGGAGGTTCTCCCCCAAGTCAATACCTCGCTCTTTACGCTACAGTTTTTTTAGTGCTTTCAAAAGAGCTATCTATTCTAATTAAACGGCCTTTGTGATTCAGGGGTTTGTGAATAAAAAATATTTTTAACTTTTAACGTAAAGAGCGTGGTATTGACTAAGGGGAGAACCCCCTCATATACGTAATAACATATACGTAATAAAAAAAACAATAAAAAAACAAGCGATACGGCTCAATAGTAATCGAAACTTTTAAAAACAGAATTTTGATGTCAATAAATGTATCAAAAGAATGTGTTTATAATGCTGATTCTAAATATATAAATTTTACTAAGTTTAGTATTACTCATCAAAGGCTACGAGCCTGAGAAAATTTACCAGATTTTTTAAAGAGGGGGGAAACATCCCCTACAAGTGAAAGAATTTTAATGAAAATCACACCGTCAGATTCAGCGTATCAGAAAACCCTATTACATAGGTTTCAAGCTCATATCTGCAAAAATCTGCAACTTTGTATTTTTGCCAGAAGAAAAATATACGAATATAGAAGTTAGTTACGTAAGTTAATTTGTAAAGACATCCATTTAGCAAAAGAAAAGTAAAATTTTTATGCAAATAAAAGCTGCATTAACAAAAACGTCAGAATTAGATAAGAAGCAGTTTTTTAAACTGAAAGTAAGGAGCGACATTAAAACTTAAAACGAACAGAAATTATTCCGTATATGAAAGGGGCTGTCCCCTCCTCAACGCCTCGCTCTTTACGCTAAAGTTTGACTCTGTCTCACAACTTTATTTTTTAAAACAATAAAAAAATTTAGCGTAAAGAGCGAGGCGTTGAGGAGGGGACAGCCCCTTTCATATACGGAATAATGTCTGTTCGTTTTAAGTTTTAATGTCGCTCCTTACTTTCAGTTTAAAAAACTTGTTTTTTTTATTTAATCGTATAAAGAGACAATATTTTTTAAAGATAGATTTGGTGGCGGAAGTTTCTACTAAACCGACTTAAACAATTAAATTTCGTTTCACTGTTTTTCCCACTTCAAGGTTGATATTAAAAAACAGCTCTAAAGGAAGAAGCGTCCATAATATTAATCACTTTATTATTCCCCCGGGGGCGCATCTTATATTACATATTTCCCTTTTTCGAAGCTGATCAACAAAATATCTAAAACATGTCCTAATTAAGATAATTAAGGAATCAAGTTCTTTCCAAACAATTTTTCAATTGCTGTTGCTAAAAAACAAGCCTCTTTGATGTCGTTGAATCTTTGTGTAACCTAACCCTTCTTAAGGGAGACACAAGAAATCAGATTTGTAAGTAGTTCATCATTTTATAATTACTTCAGCAATTCTTAGTTTCGACTAGGTGGAAAAGTACATCGATTTAAAACATTGCGTCGGACTACATCAATGTAGGTATTTCAAACTCTGAAAACTATTTAGGGATATTTTAAGATAGGGGGGGGGGTAATTAGATAGAATACAACAACCAAGTTACCAAAAATTTTGTTTAATAGGATACGAAATACTCACGACAAAATTAAAGAAGAAAAGCCACTTATATTCACAAGGGGTCTCGGGCTATTGAAGAAGTAGGAAGATTCACATAAAATCAAAACACTAAATCATTAGAAACAAATAGACGCAAAGAGAGAAAAAACATGAGAAAAAAGAAATTATAAAAATGAGTAAGGTCTAACTCATATGCACTAATCAAAAAATAAAATAAAATTTACAAAACTGAATACGTTTTTAAGAAACAATCAATGTGAAAAAAGAAGAAAATTTCTTGCATAGATGAATTGAAACTGGGTTTCAAATAGCTTTGCAGCTTCAGAATCGGGAAATTCCAAAATCAAAATACAAAAATTTAAACTTAACTTACGTCACTATTATTGTTAAGGGAATTTGTGATATAAATATATATAAGGCCTCAATGCCCTCCCCCCTTCACATGTGTCTGACTTAATTCTATCTAATGTTGTATCGTAACATTTCACACCCAAAGAGCGTCGTACAATATCCATTTTATTTTAAACGAAGGGTGCCTTAAGGGAATCAAACACTTCGTGGTAACGAACTATAAGAAAAGAATGACGCGGCTCAACAGTAACCGAAACTCTAAAAAGATAGTTTCAATAACAATTTCGATATCAATAGATATATCACAAGACATAGCTAATTATGCTAATTCCATATATAATATATAACGCTCATTAAGTTTAGTTTTACCCAACAAAAGCTATGAACCTCAGAAAATGTGCCTGATTTTCAAAACAGGGGAGAAACACCTCTTAAACGTCAAGGAATCTTAGTGAAATCACACCATCAAATTCAGCGCATTCAAGAATCCTATTGTAGAGGTTTCAAGCCCCATCAGCAGAAATGTGGAATTTTGAATTTTTTCGCTAGAAGGAAGATCACGGACGCGTGCTTATTTTTTTTCCCCAGGGGTCATTGCATCAAACCAGTAGTCCTAGAATATTGGGAAAGGGCTCGTTCAAACGCAAATTGAAGGTTCTAGTGCCCTTTTAAGTAACCAAGCAGATTAGAGGGCAACTAGCCTGCCTCCTAACCTCCCCTGCTCTCAAAGGTATTTGATCAAAATTTTAAGATAGCCGGTCTACTCAGCATAGTTGAAAAGCCCAGTAACTATGCCTTTGGGATAACATGCCACCCAAAGCCCCTGGGGAAAGGTATGTAAGTCATGAAATTTCCCGTTTGTTTACGTTAAGTATTTGTTATTGGTAAGTATACAGACATTTTTTTTGGGGGGGGGGGTTGAATTTTCTGTGGCTTTAGATTTACCACGGGGATAATTTTTCGTGGGGAGGGAAATGTGAACTTTCCAGGGAAAAGTTTACACTGTGGGGATTTGACAGAATTCCTTTAAGAAATTATTTTTATTTGCCTTACTTTCTCTTTGCCAACTCAGTTTTGCATTTGGAGATGTTCCTTGGAATCCGGAGGCTATTTTTATCATGTTTGGATTTCCAAAAAAAAATCCACAGAAGAGGGGATTTCCGGAGTGATCGGGAAAATGATTAGACATTGAAGCTTTTTAAATGAAAGTGGGCTAAAGAAAAGTTTTCAGGCTGAATCGTCTACAAGAAATTTTACAGGGAAAAAGAATCTTCAGTGAGGACGGAATTGTCGGGAGGGAATTTTACGGGGGGAAGTGGTGTATTCGTAAGTGGGAGGAAATTTCCACAGAGTAGTTTCCCGTCAAGAGAGGGAATTTTTCATGGAGGGTGAGCCAGATTTATCGGTATTATTTGAAAAATGATCAGAAATTAAATAATAAAAAGTTTTCTTAACTAAGAGTAAGCAGCAGCATTAAAACTCAAGACAAACAGAAATTATTTTGTATATGAAGGGGCTGCCCCATCCTCAATACATCAGAGTTTGTTTTGGATTTATTTCAACATCCGCCTAAATACTCCTTAAAACCTTTCCCTTAATACCTTTAGCTTGCGCAGTAGCAATAGTTGTAGCTGCATAAGCAGCAGTATGCGCATAGCACCTTTGGTTTCTTGAGCATCCTTTTCAACACACGCTGAAAGTTTCAGCTTAATACATACCACCAAGCATTCCTGAGGCATTTCTGATGCGTCCGCTAGACAACCTGTGTGGGCATTGTGTTTTGATTTAGTTCCATACAGTGTCTATACATCCCAAAGTCTTCGCCTTAATATCCTTAGTTTTAATAGTAGTAGTAGAATTAATTGTAGTAACCTAAGCTTTAGTTGCAGTAGTAGTAATAGAAGTAGTAATAATAGTAATAGTAGCAGTAGTATGAGTAGAAGCAGTAGCATTAGGATGCAAATATTTTCTTTTGGTTAGTACAACATCCAATACAATAAGCCCTGTTAGCTTCAACTTGACACACCAAACTATTCCTAACAAATTGCTGTTACACTCTTTTGACAACCTGCATTCAGAGGGCGTTTTCTGAATGAGCTCATCTTTTCCCCAAAAAATTTCTTGAAAATTTCACCTTCATGCCCTTAGGCCCAGTTTTAATAGTAGTCACAGCAGCAGTATTGATATTACTAGGAATAGTATTGAATAGCGGCAGTGCTACTAGCAGCAGTAGTATTAACCTATTACCTTTTGGTCAGTTGACGATCCCTCTCATCAAGTGCTGGGAGTTTCAACTTATAGTAAAGGCAACCTAGAGTTTGACCCGAAACAAATTGCAACAGAAATGATTTTTACACCATGTTGTAGAGAAAAAAACCTGAACAACATATCCAAAATTGCACATTCTAGATCGACGCAAAAACTTTTTTTTGGCTTTTCGTGGCAATTTTTCAGTTTTTTTTGTTTTTTTTTTTTAATGAACTGTCGGTAAATATTCGTTCCCTTTTTTTCAACAACAGATCCTTGCCCACCAAGACACAAAAACTATTCCCTTCTACTTTATACCAAACACGTCCTCAATTTTCTTACACTTCATAATCCTTATCCTTTTCCATTCTGTTTCCACACGATTTATCACATCATAATCTTCCTTCTGCTTTTCTTTTCGCTTCCACATGTAATAAAAAAAAGCGATACTATGTACATGGGCGTAGGGAGGGGGGGGGGCAGGGGGGCAGCTGCCCCCCCCCCCCCCCCTTGACCTTCAAATTTACATTAGATATGGCTGAAAAAGCAGATGGTTTGGAAAAAGCAGTTGATAAAAACTCCATCACATTATCGACTGCCCCCCCCCTAGACAATATGCTGCCTAATACTGCCTACGCTCATGACTATGTACACTCTTGTCCTTGTATAGGCCTCATCATCTACTTTTAGGTACACAGCTTTCTCTAAATTAATTTCATTTTTTTTACCTGTAACACTTGCCAATAAATTCCTCAGTCCTGCTACATTTGTTTCTTTCTTTTCACATTCCAACACTACGGGGTATTGCGTTTCTAGTTTTTTCTCGCATAGCTTACAAAGTCCATTACTACCACTCATATTCATCTTTACTTTCGACTCTTCTGCGGGTAACAAATTATGCATAAAGAAAACCATATGTTCTTTAACTTTTTGAGGCAACAGGCAACTTTCTAGTAGTATGAAACTTTTGTCCACCTCTTTTTCACTATAACTACCATTTTCTTTTACTTTTAGTGGAGGAAGCTGCTTCTTTTTTCCATAATATTCCTTAAGTTTTACTTTGTCAATTTTCCCACTTACCTCAAGCGACATTCCTAATTTTTCTATTTCATAAATTTCTTCGAATGCTTGATTATACTTTGGAGGATATTTCTTTTCTTTTTTTTTCCATGCTTCATACCAAGCACTTGTTGGTGATTCTTTTTTCCTCGTCACTTGTTCCAACATTGGCCTAATAAAAAGTTCTTTCATCTTACATTCCACATGTATGACCTGAAGACCTCCATGATTTCTATATATGAACATATTGTCTGTTTTCAATTTAGGTGGTAATTTTTCATTCCATATGAACTGGTAAATTACACTCACAATTTGTTTTAGATGTGTCTTTTGGGTTGTGAAACAAAAGACAGATACCATAAAACTGGGCAAGCATAAGTATTCATATACTGGGCTCTCTGGTGAACCGTCAGACCTCTTCCATATCCTTGTCTAAGGGAATTTTCGAATTTCGATATTGTATTTATCCAATTTTTACTTTCCGTTCGGCTCCAACTTCTTTGAAAAAACATACCCAATATTTTAATTTTTTTTTCCTTCTCAGTATCCCCTCACACACCTCTTCTACTTCGTCTTCCAGTGATAGCATTTCACACTTAATTCTATTGAGCTGTGGCTTGAAGATGTAACAATATTCAACAATGCACTGAACGGCCACTTTGAAATCATCTTCAATTTCTGTGTACGTTGTCAGATCATCTACAACTGTTCAACTTCATTGCCACATTTTCTATTATAATGCCATTTATTTCCTTTTTTTAGATATTTAAGTAACGGGTTAAAATATATTTCAAACAGTAAAAGGCTCAGCGGGCATCCTTGGCGCACTCCAATTTCTGCTTCAAATTCTTCTGTGACATTGCTATTGACACAAATTACCTGAACTATTTTTTCAATTATCCTATTTATCCATTTTATGAATGTCTCGTGGAAACCGTAGTAATTCATGATCCATACTAGTAATTTTTTTTTCCTATTTTATCGAAGGCCTTTTTAATATCATAACTCATTATCCTTTACTTTATTTTTTTTCTTTCGACTTCCTGCTTGTATTATTACGTCTCTTACACTAGCCAATACATCTGCTGTTTTACGGTTTTCTAGTTCTCCTCTTTGGTTTACACTTAGTATGGATGGCAGCACCTTTTTTAGACGGTTTGCTAATACATTAGGCATAATTCTGTAATCGAAATCTATGACATTAACTGGCCTCCGGTTGTTGAGGTCTTCAGGGCTACCTTTTTTTTATATTAATTTAATCATACCTAAACACTGTATCTTGATATCATTGTTATCTAGTCATTCATAAAAAATATGTGCTAGATGTTCTGCGATTCTCCTTTAATCAAAAAATTCAAACTTGCGGATCCCAATCTAGCAATCCTTAAATTAATTTCTAAACATTACCGAAGAGTAGATTCACAGAATTATTGGTATCATGCTTTAACTCAATAGTGCTCTAATTCAATTGTATTCTAATTTGTTGTCTGTCTGTGTCATTGGTTACTTGTTCCTTAGCTTTTGTTTTGTTTCTTTTCTTTTCCCTTAGTCCGTCTGGTCATGTTTTGTGATTGATGGGTTTTCAATAAATAATAATAATAAAATTGAATATTATGAATATAATTTTTGAAAAAAGGAAATTACCTTCCAGTTTTGGGAAATTTTAACCAAACCCCCTTATAAAAAAGGTGATAAGAGTGGACGTGGTTATTATAGAGGTACTAGCTTGGTTTCTATAGCAAGTGAATTACTTGGTATGATGGTTCCGTTTAGACTCACAGATGTTGTGGATAAATTTTTCAGAGGAGAACATTGTTGTCTTAGGAAGGGTAGAGGATATGTCGGCCAAATTTTCACTCTTAGGTAATCAGAGGCAACGCAATAGCGTTGCCTATCGTAAAGGTCATACGCCTCCAATGTTTTATTATTTATTTATTATTATTTTATTTTTTTCAGAGGCACTTCATATGGAAGGGGTTGTCGTATAAAACTTCAAAGGGGGCTCATTCGATTAGAAATCGAGAGTTCTAGTGCCCTTTTAAGGGTCAAAAGTGATTGGGAGGCAACTAACACCCCTTCCACGCCCACCGTTTCCCCGAACACATTCAATCAAAATTTTGAGATAGCCATTTTGTTCTATGTAGTTGATTTCCAGAGAGAAAGTATGTTTTAGAGGAGGAAACTCCCCCCACAACCCTCAGGGCAAGGGTTGTACGTTATGCCCTGAAAGCATATAAGCTTTTTATAGAAAAATCTGCCGTAGAAATTTCAAAAAGGCTCATTCGATTGGAAATTTAAATGGCTAGTGTCCTTTTTAATAGTCGAAAGGGACTGAAAGGCAACTACCACACCTTCCACGCCCACCATTTCCCCAAACTAATCCAATAAAATTTTGAGATAGCCATTTTGTTCAACGTAGTTGAAAGTTCTTGAAATTATATCTTTGAGCAAGACACCCCCCCCCCAGTCTTCAGGGCAAGGGCTATAAGTTATGCCCTGGGGGCATATATGGTTCTTAAGGAAGGAATGCTCGTATGAACTTCAAAGAGGGCTCATTTGATTGAAAATTGAAAGTTCTAGTTCACTTTTTAAGCGTCAAAAGATATTGGAGGGTAACCAGCCCCCCCACGCTCCTTTTTCCCAAATTCATCCGCTAAAAGCTTTGAGATAGCTATTTTGTTAAAATAGTTCAAAGATCATATAACAAAAACCCCGGTGTCGACAATTCCCCCCAGGGCTCAGGGGCAGGCGTTGTAAGTAATGCCCTGGGGCCATATCTGGCTCTTATGGAAGGCATGCTCGTATGAACTTCAAAGAGGGCAAATTTGATTGGAAATTAAAAGTTCTATTTCACTTTTTAAGAGTAAAAAGAGATTGGAGGACACCTAGGCCCCCCTCCACGCCCTTTTTTTCCAAACCAATCCGATAAGAACTTTGAGATAGATATTTCTTATAAAATAGTTCAAAGACCATATAACAAAAACCCCGAGGTCGACACAGCCCCCAGGGCCCGAGGGCAGGTGCTGTAAGTTATGCCCTGGGAGAATATAAGTTCTTATGGAAGGGATGCTCGTAAAAAACTTCAGAGAGGGTTTATTTGACTGAAAATTGAAAGTGCGAGTTCACTTTTTAATAGTCAAAAGAGATCCGAGGGCCAATAGCCCCCCCCCCCCCCTAACGCCTTCTTTTTCCAAACTCATCTGATGAAAATTTTGAGAGACATTTTCTTAAAAAAAAAATAGTTCAAAAGTCGGATAAGAAAAACTCCGGTGTTAATACAGCCCCCAGGGCCCGGGGAAAGGCGTTTTAAGCTATGCTTCAAAGGCATGTATGGTTTTTATGAAAGGGATGCTCGTATAAACTTCATAGAGGGCTCATTTGACTGGAAATTGAAAGTTCTAGTTAGGACTTTCTAGATTGAAATCTCTAGAGTCAAGAGATTTAAGGGCAACTAGCTCCCCCCCCGCCCTTTGTCCCCAAACCCATCCGCTACAAATTTTGAGATAGCAAGTTTTTTAAAAATTGTTCAAAAATTAGATAACAAAACTCCGGTGTCAACACAACCCTCCAGGGCCAGGGGGCAGGCGTTGTAAGTGTTGTTCTGGGGGCGTATATGGCTCTTATAAAAGGGATGCTCGTATAAACTTCAGAAAGGGCTCATGTGATTGGATATTAAAAGTTATAGTTCAGCTTCTAAGAGTCTAAGGAGATCAAAGGGCAACTATCCATACTACGCCCATTTTCCACCAAATGCATCCGAAAAAAACTTTTGAGAAAGCCATTTTGTTTAAAATAGTTTAAAGGTTTGATAAAAAAAAAATTCCGGTGTCGACACAGCCACCCAGGGCCCGGGGATAGGTTTTGTGAGTAATGCCCTGGGGGCATGTATGGTTCTTGTGGAAGGAATGCTCGTATAAACTCCATAGAGGGCTGATTTGAATAGAAATTGAAATTTCTAGTGCAATTTTTAACAGTCAAGAGAGATAGGAGGGCACCTAGCCCCCCACCCCCTTTTTACACCAAACTCATCCGATACAAATTTTGAGATAGCCATTTTTTACAAATAGTTCAAAGGTAAGATAACAAAAACTCCGGTGTCGACAAAATCCCCCAGGGCCCGGGGGAGGCATTGTAAGCTATTTCCTGCGGCCGTATATGGTTCTTATGAAGAGGATGCTCGTATTAACTTCAGAGAGGGCTCGTTTGAATTGAAACTAAAAATTCTAGTTCATTTCTCAGAGTAAAAAAATTTCAGAGGGCAACTAGCCCCTCCCGCCCTCCACACCTTTGGGTTTATCAGATGAATAAACCTTTCCCATAAAAATTTGAGGTGACCGTTTTGTCAAAATTACTTCAAACATTAGATATTAAAACTCCGGGGTCAACACAACCACCAACGGCCCAGGGACAGGCGTTGCTAGTTATAATCTAGGAGTAGTAAGCATGTATAAGGTCCGACGAGTGATTGCATAATACACCTTACCACGGTAATGCATCTATATATTTTACAAAGGATTTCGTAATATGCCTTACCATGGGCTATTACTACAGACGGTACATGCCTTACCAGACGGTTTTCTGAGGCAGCACCTATTTGCTGGGCCAATCAGAGATGTTTCTACTAACGGCAGCTTGATTAGTATAGTAATTTGATCCAAATATAAGGAATGATTTTCATTGTAGTTCATATTAGTAAGAGAATTGAATTCACAAAGAGAACAGTTTATTATTATTTGAGACGATATTGGCAAAGAAAATGATTGGTATGTTTACACTATTTGAGGTTGATGGTGGAGCAAGTAGCAGCAATGATACAAGGGCGATAGTACCAAACGCGGCAGTGGAAATTACACGAGGATGTAGACTAAACCTTGAATGGGATGATATGTATGCAATATATGTGATATCATTGAGCAAATTTAAATTCGAGGAGCAATTATGATTTCCAGCGAAACTGAACGTTGTGCATATCAATAGACTTCAAGCTGCTTTAGATGCACTAGTGAAATATATCGAGGAGAATAAATTGAATCAGTGATTATTATTCTTGTAATTATATTCAATAAAATTGTTTCTAAATCGATATATTTTTTTCTATAGTAGGTTAGCGTATATTTTTAAAGTAGAAAAAGAATCCTGGTTAGTCTGAAGTTGGTTGCGAGAATGTTAGGACTCTAAAAATGGATAGTTTTGAGAAGGAGAAATTCATAGGGAATCTTGTGTTTATGGAAAAACGTTTGATTCTAGATGATGATTTTCTGGAGTTATCTGTTCAAAGGAAGATATTTTCTCAGGGAATGCTTGCCGATATAATGAAAACTGAATCTCCGTCATTGCATGAAGCTTTTATGTCGTGGTCCAAAGGCATTTACACAATTTATTGACATATTAATCACGACAAGACGCAATGATATAGTGGATTTGCTTTTAAATACACACATTAGCTTAAAAATTTAAGACTATGAATTTTTCACGAGAAAGATGTTGTTCAAAGAGGATTTACTCCTCTCTCCTCTCTATTCCACTCAACTTGTTGATCTTAGCTCAGTTTCGTTTTGGTGGTGAGAGTGTCAACACATGAAAAAATGTTCCATACATGTCCACTATTCATGTATACACTGGGTAGCAGGTCATCATGTGAGAATTGCACAATGATTGATGAGTATGAGGAAAACTGCAGATTATGCAACCCCTGTACATTGCATAGAGGATATGCCGTACAAATTAAAGGTTGTAATTTCTGTCTTGAAGGGTTGTGTGACTCTCATCCTAGAGGACACCTATGCTCTAATTGCCACTATGATAAATGTAATCAGTGGGAGAATACATATCCTGGTATGATTGGGAAGAATCCTAAACGTTATTTTAGTTTATTGCTAAGAGATTAGTATTGTCATGACTTTAGATTGTTTTGGGTGGAGGAGCCAGGTCTACGATTCAACTGTTGGAACAACAAAAGAATTTGGTTTCCACGTCATCGTTGTGAAGACAATGGCTACTATGATTGTAAGCCTACTGATTTTTATTTGGCTGTTACAGAATGTGATTCACCACTTGAGGACACTGTATGTGACATTGCTTCAAATAAGGAAATTAAAACATGCGAATTTTACAAAATGAATGAAAATAGTATCATTGACTATACAAAGAGATATGATAAGAGTGAAGTTACATTATACTGCAGAAAATGTGACCCTGACATTGCAGCACATCAGGATCAGTATACAGTGAATTCAGTTGATCTGCCTGCATTAGTCGTTCTCGAAAAAATACCTATATGTCGTAGAAGATGAAATCTAAAGAGTAGAAAAGTCGTTTTTAACATTTATATACATTATTTTTATTAATAGACAATTTTACATACATTTTTAGTACATTTTATTCGTAGGGCACTAAAATCAATATTAAAGACAATTGAAAGTATATTTTCCACTAGGAAGTCGTTCAATCGAGGAAAGTCAACGTAAATGCTGAGAAACTGCTTGTAGGTATAGCCACGACATCTGAACATGAAAAAGAGCAGTGCATGAAAGCCCCATGTCTTAGTCGTTAAATCCTGTACTCTCCTCTGATTTTGAATAATTGTTTTCCCACTGCTCTCAATAAAGTTGTTTATGTTTGGAGTTAGAATTTATATGATAGGCCAAGAATATCAAAAAATTTTATACTCTTCGCAGTTTGAAAGATGCATAGTCAACGACCTGTCTTCAAAGTCGATGGACTGCTATTAACAATGATTAGAGTATTGTTAACACTTGGAATTTTTTCAATGAAGTCCGATGGTATGCAATAGGGCTTGTACTGGGACATGTATAAATCCATATTAAATACGCTGATTATTTGGTTTGTGTTCATTATGCAAGGTCTAGTAGAACTCTCCCGTCGGGTGTGATTTTCCAATAGGTTTCAAATTGACTCAATGATATTAATATGATACTTTCAGTCAAAGGATTGGCAAATGTGCACTCTAAACGTACATAGATAGACCAAAAAAATTAAATAGATAGACCAAAAAAAAAAAATTAAAATCAAGGGGGGATGCAGTCCAGGATCCAACGGCACTGGCACTCTTCACAAAGGCCAAAGCGAGTTTTGATGGAATTTCTCCATTGATAAATGATGAATCGGTATAACTGCGAGAGTCAGTGGCAATGTGACTTTGATTGGTGATCGCATGGGGGACAAGAAGTTTAATGTTCTTCCCGTTGGCTCTTAGCTTTTCCACCGCCAATGCAACCGAGCTCATAACCTGTTGTTTTCGAACATGACGAATTGCCGAAGTGATAATGACATTTGCATCGGGTGCTGCCGCAAGTGTTTTTCTCAAAATAAATTCGATGGAGGTAGTTGTAGCTTTATGTCAATCTTGAAATTTGGGGTAACTATTGGGATATGTTGAATATCTCATGATTTACTTTTCAAACTAGATGATACTCCCGGGTCACTGCAGCAGTTACCCTACCGTCAGTATCAACACCTGATTGATATTCATAGCCCAGGTACTGTCCTCTCAACTCCTTATATGCCTTTGGAGTCATCATCATAAATTGTATGTAGCTTGCCTAGTTGGATAAATTATTGCTAGTGCTCACCAATGTTCCATTAATGAATACATTGATTTGTTTGAATTCGGTGTGTAGAATTCAGTTTTCATAGGACAGGCCATCGGCAGCAGTCGGCGTTGTATTGTCTGACTTTTTCTTCACCGCAACATTTAAATCAATAAATGTTGATTATAAATCAATGAAATAGTCTTCATTGGAAAATATCGGAAAGTGTATATTTTCCGAGAGGTGTTGTTGAGGATGAAATTGTTCATAGTAGCCATACATGACGCTGACATCAACATTTTCAGCATTGAATAGATTCAATGAGGAGCTGATTGATGGATGCAATTCTTTGTGGGGGAGATAGGTCATCTTAAGAGAAGAAATCCTTTTTTAATCCTATAATATTTTTTTTTCTTCTTTTTCTTATTGGTCTTCTTCGTTTTATTCCTCAACATCATTGTTGATGTATTTCGCTTCCCACCTGGGTAGAGACTGATGAGTGAATGAAGACCACGCAACCTTTTTTAACCCCTTCCCATTTTGCTGAGATTTTAATTGCTCACCGACAGCTCTTGCGGAGGATCTAATATTTTCTTTAATACTCTCATTGAAATTTTACCCGACCCCTAGTCCTGTAGTGTTGAGGCAGTAAAACTTGATGCAGCTTGTACAATATATTTTCTGGCAAAGGGTAGTGCAGAACAAAAATAGCCTAGCAAACCAGCTACCAAGACCATAGCCAGACGTTGTAGTACGCAGTTTGTAATAGTCCAATCCATGACCTATTTGACGAGGACTCAGAGCGCTAACATAGCAGTCAGTATCAAGACAGACAAATGGAATTCTTCTATTGTTCATCTTAGGCAGTGACGATGGGTCGAAAATGACATGTAATCACAGCTAAACCTTTTGTTATTGCTAGAGTATCACCCAATTCACTTCTTAGCCTTAACTGACAGAGTTCCAAGTACGAAGTGTTTAAAGGAACATACTGAAGATGCTTTATATTATGGTGATGAACATGCTCATGGGTTGTTTTTCGTTCAAGAGCACGTAGGAGGGGGTTATTTGAATTAACAACTCTCGATGTTTCCACAAAGAACGCATAAACAAATATGCAAGAGTACGAGGCTAAACCAGGTAGATAATCAGCAAAAAAATAATATGATCCATCCCGCTAACAGTGCCAGCGTTTTTACCTCTGATCATATTCTGTTTAAAGCCAAGAACATCCCTCAGATTATCATTGAGATGAATCACTTCAGTGTCAACAGGTGAGGTAATGTACATCCTATCGTGTGCCATCGAATAATTAAAATGGAATGTACCATTCCTACGATGTGAGATTTTTCTATTTGTTGTACGACACAAATTCGTCATAGTATTATATTCTTTATATTTCAATGTGACATCTGGATATATACTAGATTTAAGTGAATCAACCCATTCATACTCAACAAAGAGTGACCAATCGAACGGTATAACTTTTATCTCATACACACGATCCTTTCTCAGGATATCGTATGTATTTTTGAGAATACAGTCGACAAGAGAAACTTCAAACTTTCCGTCATCGAATTTGATGATGGGAGAGAGTTTCGTTCAAAAATCACTTGTTTTATACAAGTCATTGTAGAGAGGGTCGGAGACGTTTGACATAAATATAACATAAAAATCATTAGGCATTGTTAATATCTTCGACACTGATCCAAGAATCACAATCACAGTTGTATCCTAGCCACCGAACGAGTAACTGTTTCTTGCCCCTGTGAGTACGAATCCTTAATATCTTTTCAATTTGATAAATTTCACTACTGTTTCTAACGTTTTGTAGTTCATAGTTATAAAAGCCGCCGAGAATCTCTTCATCTTTGGTGTCTCGTAGACGATACTTTATAGGTTGGGTGTGTAGGATTTTCGCCACTTTAAACAGCTCAGTGGACCACAAGTAATTACCATTTTCAAAAACATTAGTTTTTCTATTAATTCGAACAGTATCACCAACATTGAATTTTTTCTTCACAATTGTTTCATTGGAATACTGTTTAAGAAAAGTATCAAATGTATCATGATCAAAATGAAGAACATCCGTTGGGGTTGAGTTGGACAATGATCGATGGGGTCGTTGATTATAAATCAACATGATTTTATCTAAATCATGAATAAAAGCAGGTGAATTATTCAATGTACAATATATTGAAATTAAAAGTCAAATTGTTCTTATCAATCGTTCGGCCAATGCAGCCTTTATAGGACTATGACTATGATAGAGCATTGTATTATATTTCATTAGAACCTTTTCAACGTGTGGATTAACAAATTCACTTCCGCGATAATTTTGAATTTTTTTTTATATTAGTCTTGTTCAAGAATACTTTCTATAGCTTGAGCAACTTCAACACCTCTCTTTTACCGCAAGGAATGGCATATACATAGCGACTAAAAACACTGATTGCAAGTAGAATATACTTGTATGGTGTATTGTGACGCCTTTGAATCTCATCCACAGTTAAGAGATCTGCTTGCATTATATGTAGGGGGGAAAAGGCTTTAGTTTTTCGATAATGATTAGCATGAAGTCTATGATTTCTATGCAGAGTGTAACTTGATTCATTTTGTAGATAGTCTTGTACACTTTTAGTGTGAACACCAGTGACTTTGGAAAGAGTGGCTGGGGAACTTAAACTTCCCACTTTGCCTATATTTTCATAAATACATTTCAGAACTTGAACCATTTTGAACGTAAACACGTAGTGTAACGTCCACTACCCTTTTGTATACTAGTGGATGGTGGAGGTGGTGACATTGAGTTGACATCAATACATCTTCACCTTTTTATAGCTATCAGCCGTGTACTCTTCCTAATCATTAAATCAGTGTTTCCACTAGGTGTGCTAGTATTTTCCAAGATTGATTTAAAATCTTCTACTTCTTCTTCTTCTTCATGTTTTAATTTTGTTGATGATGAGGAAGGACCATGCTCATTTGATTTTTATAGAATTTGCCTATTGCTAATAAGGCTTTTGGGGAATTTTAGTGTATTTAGAAAGTTGTATAGATGAGTGTCAAATAGTAAAAGTCCTCTACGATTTGTAACCATATCATAGATTAAATCAAGTAGATCATAGATCTCCCTTTGGATTACAATTCGTTTCCCATTGCTATCAACTTGAATATGATCTTGACCACTTTACATGAGATATGTTATGAGTCGTTTACTTTGTTGACGATATGAGTGTGGCATTATGTTTCCAATGGTCGACACTATTGAATCCAATTCCTCCTTCTTTAATTGAGTTCCAACAGCAACAGAAGAAGAACCCTGAGGAGATGTTACTTTTTTGTGATCAATGACACTCAAATTGACTGGTCTTGCACGATAGGGCTTATGTTTGTCCACTCGGCAAAGTGCATCTTGAAGTAAAAATAGTTTTTTATCATCCTCAATATTCTCATGGTCAATGAATTTACTCAGATTGTCCTCAAAGTGTTCCACGGGTGAAAGAGCGAGTTCTATTGGAGTCACATTATAGGGTTTAGCCATCTAGACAAAACTGTTTACAAGTCCTGCAATTATTGGCAGTAAAAGTGTAAAAAGGCTACCGCTCTCTTGAAGAAGATGTTTCCTTTTAAAATTCTTTCCTTTCTTTTTACAGCCCAATGCACGCACAATGGAACGATGTTGCTTTGCCTGTTGCTTAACTACTCCTGGCAGTTGAAAATTGCCCTCGATTTAATTTAAACAAAGTTCAGATAGTAGATTAATGAGATCATTGTCAATACCATGTTTGAGTTTGGCTTACCTAAGCTGGGGTTTTGAAGTGCTTAGAACGGAAAATAAATGTCTATTTTCATGTAGTTTCTTCAGTGTCATGATGGCAACTATTAGCCTTTTTTACTGTTAACGGGGAGATATACTGTAATTTCAATGTCGGAAATATCTTTGACTACACGTAAATATTCGGGTGTATTTTGATTAAGATCGAATAGAATTTAGCCATAGGGCTTATTAGTTGCCTGATTGTATGCTGAAAGTAGAAATTTGAGGGCGCTGGCGTATATTTGTTTATTGAGAGTTATTGTTGAGCTAGAATCACGAACCACTCTGTAAATGATATAGTTGGTATAGTTCAAAGCAAAGGTTCGCATACATTTGCTCTTATGAAAGAGATTGTGTAGAACTAGAGTAATGGAAATCTGTTCATGATGAGAGCGAACAGTAAACAATTGTAGCATTTCCTGGGACCACTGTTCAATGGATTCAGCTAAATCGTCAATAATCAGCCAAGAGTTTGATTCAGTAATTTCGAAAACATCAAGTCCCTGTGTGAATTGTATCTGCACGCCCGATATAGCAATTGCTTTTATTTTATCGTGTGACTCCTGCCAAATACTGTAGCAATATTAGATTTTTTCGGCTTTTCCATAAGTATTTTATCACAACTTTTAATTATTTTAGTTAAGAGTGTTGTTTAGCCACATTGATGGACCAAACAAAAACGATCTGAATGGTGTTTTAAATTGATACATATTGCTGTTCCCTTCCACAGCTCACCTACAACTAACTGTAGACTATAGATGTCTAATGATTAAATAATTTCCTATTACTACTCCGTTCAAGAATAATAATAAGAAGAAGAAAATCAATAAAAATCATATTTTCTTTTATAATTATAATAAACCCGCACTTTACAAATAATGCAATTAGAAAAAAAGCACATTAAACAAAAAGTATACATAAGATTTTTTTATTTATTTATTTATAACAAAAACATGAATAACATTTATTTTAAATGGGCACTAGGAAAAAAGCACTTTATATTTAATAAATGCACTTAAAATAATATCACAGTTTTTTCTATTTCTTTTTTATTTATAACAAAAACTTACAACATTTATTTTAAATAGGCACTAGAAAAAAAAGTTTTAATTTGAAATGGGGTCCCCCCCCCCCGAGGGTGGCCTCTGCGTTGGCCAAAGGCCGAGGCAGCCGCTGCGACGGCCGGGAAGCGCGTTGGACCCCCTGCAGTGGGCTGGAGCCGGGGCCGGGAACATTAAATTATGAAATAGCTCTGTATACTGAAAATTATGAAGAGAATAACTCTGCCTTGCACATATTGAAAATTTATTAATTTTGATAGAAAAAAATTCCCAAAAACACCCACCACCCACCCACCCACCCCGTACTATTAAAGAATTTAAGTTAATTTATACAGACCGTGTTGTTTTCTATACCCTACACATTCAACTCGGTCTGAAACTAAATAGTGATTGTATGGTAGTACCTTCACACCATACTCAAGTACATAAACTTCGTCTGATATGGCTGACATGGCGTTTTTCTCAACTCTAACTGTTTATTATTTAAATTGTAAAGAGCAAATCGCCATGACTTTCGCTCTTGGGACTAAACTACGTTCCACACAGTTTCTATAGACACTCATATTGAAATTATATTTTACAAAGTGTGTAGGCACCCCCTTGCAAATTTGTTTGATATCCTTGTTGTGCGTTTCCACACAGTATATCTTCGGCCCAGGAAACACCATTGGATATCAGGTCGCTTCCCGTTTCTGATTTTAACATTAACAATTGATTTGGGACCTGGCGTTTCACTAGCTCTGGATAGAGGGATTCATTCGAGTTGGTGTAGTCCATTCGTGAGCAAATGTACTCTCCATTTCCAAATCATTCAACAAATTTTCAGTTTTAACTTTTAACAGGAGTGAATCAGTGTCCCCATAATACACTTGAACTTGTCCCCCAATCGGCCATTGTACCTTGCATACATTACAATAAAATGACAACATGAGTGTTTTTATATATCCACTATTGCACTCCCACCTTCATTATTTTTATTTAAAATAATTTTTCTTTTTTTGCGATGTAGGAACACCATATTAGAGTCTATGACTGTGAAGGATGTGAAATTTGGACCCACAATGATTCAAGCACAATCTTTGGGGTAGGTTACAATGTCACGGCGACTTCTGTTTCATACGCTTTCGCACATTTTACCGTAAGCTGAGTTCAAAATGAGTTTGTAGATTTCCTTCTCAACCTTCGTTTTCGCTTTTGAACGTTTAGGGGAGAATGGGACGAACTTGGACACTTTTTAGTTTTCCAAGCATAATTGGGTTCTGGATTGACATAAAACATCTTAGTATGGGTCGTTAGAAAGGTAAAAGTCTGGAGAATAATGGTAAAATTTTTTTCAGGTTTTTTAGAGATCACCCTGAAGTGTCAGTATCATCAAAGTAGGACCTAGTCAAGGGTCCAGTTCCACCCCATACACGGTGTAAAATTGCACAGGCATAGGTTGACCTTGGACAAGACAGTTTTAAGCAATTAAACTTTATTCAAATACAGAATATCCCCGTAGAATGAAACATAATCACTCAAAATCATATGAAAATTCAAAATCATCCAGGAACATTGCACGGGCATCTAGGTTTCAACTAGAATTGTCATTTTAAAGCGTATATCAAAATTTCACAACCAAAAACAAACCCCTGAACTGCACGACCGGTTCCACCAGCTGAAGAGGGGACAGGAAGCTTCAGTTTTATGTCAGTAATGTCTATGTCAGCAATATCGGGAAGCTCAGGAAACATGAATTTGACCCCTTGTTTCCGAAGAAAGTTAACCCTCACAAACTGCTTTTCTACAACACCAACAACTTTGCCAACATAATACACATGGGCTTTCTTCTTTCCATACTCGAACTTGACAAGAATAAAGTCTCTGGCTTGAATGTCCTTGTTTACCTCATCCTTATCAACCTCATGGAGGTGTAGAGGATCGTCAGATGAACTATCGTCAAGTTCAAAGTTACTACCACTACTTTTCCCTGGAGATTCAGCTTGCTTTCGTTTCTTTGCAGTGGGCTGCTTGGGCATAGGTGTTTTACTCTGCTTTTCCTTTCTCGCTCGTTCTTAAGCTACTAAAGCATCTTTTTCGTGTGTATCGGTAATAATACGAGTTCGACCTTGCTTTCTTGCATTCCTTTTTGGTTTTGTCATATCTGCTCTTGGATATGGTCTTACCGCTTCAGGAGTTTGTTTTCCTTGCTTGGTTTTGGGACAAGAAGGTGAAGGAGGAGAGGAAGAGGGTATTCCATATCAAGTAACCAATAAACCGGGGGTGGACGATTTTTCACCTCAGCAGGTAGAAATTCCAATTCGGAAAATACACTTCTGTTGATGGGCCAAATCCCAGCTTTCGTGAAACCAGCTGTTATATTTTCTGGGTTAAACTTGCAAAGGAATGGTTCTTTGCAGAGCTGGGCAGTCTCAAGAATCGTCATTCGTTGACCTGGATGGATCTACAGCCAGATGTTTAGTGATTCTCTCATCGCAAACTTGAATGGTCCATAAACAGAGACGTCCAATGGTTGTAAGTGGTGGAAACAGTGGGGAGGAAAGGTCAGAAGGTGGACCCAATTATCTTTGCACAGCTGCACTAATTCCACCGAAACATGGCTATCGTGAATGTCAAGTAGCAGTATCACAGGGTCTTCTTTCGATGGCTTCACCAGCTTGATGAAGTGCTCAATAGAAGCTACAAATTTGATGGAGGTCATCCAACCACTAGGGTGAGAAAGCCCGAGAGATCCTTGGGGGCATTCTCGAAAAAGTCGGTCGTTCACCTTCACCCGTGGGAATATAAAAATGGGGGGAAGAGCTTGACCAGTGGCTGAAATGAACCCGAGCATTGTAGCATTTTCCCCTCTTTCTGCCGACACTGTCTGGGAAACTTGCTTCGATCCTTTCCTTTCAATTACTTTTGGAGCTGGAGATACAGTAGGAACCCATTCTCATCACAGTTCCAGATACGGTTTGGTGAGAACTTGAATTTTTCATAAATTTTCTGCAGGTTGTCAAAGAACGTATTCACAATCACTGAATTGAAGCCAGCAGCCCTTGCCTGGTTGGTATTTTAAGGCTTACGAATAGATAACTCTTGGTTTCGTTTCATAATGCCTGAGATCCAGTCAACCCCAGCTATGTTGTCTCGCACCCAACTCTCTGGCGTTTCGACGCTAATCAATTTGCCCCATTCAAAGGCAAGTTTCCTCACTTCTTTCGGAGTGAGGCCGTGATTCATCAGTTGACATTTTAGGAGATATTCTACAAGCTCTTTTTCTTGTTTGTCAGAGAAAACGGTTTTTCTTTTCAGGTTGGGCGATGGACATGGGCAACCTTGGGGTGTAACTGGGTTCACTCGAGGTTCTTCAGCAATTCCTTGTCGATTTTTCAGAGCGTAGCCGACGGTTGATTTCTTCAGTCCGTAGGTTTTTGTGGCATTTCTAATAGATTCCTGATTTAGTTGCGAACCATTGTCCAACTAGAAACAACAAACAGTAAATGCACAGGAAATAACCTGAAAATAGATTTAAGAGGCTATGATATGTTCTGTGTCAAAGGTGACTCCTTTTATTTCATAATAGGCAAAAAAGAATATGTTTTGTTGAAGTATAACTAAAAGTTAACTAAGAAATTTATCGAAAAAAGCAATTAGTTAATAAAAAAACAGAAAGGTAAAGGTATGTAGGGTATTTGTTTGTAACGGGTAAATATTTATTTTTAATGCTTAAATATATCGAAATCCATCGTATTGCAAAAAACACTATTCCATCCAAGAAACATAGCCCGTTCCCTATAAGGTAGAAGACACTTGCCTAATGTACTTTCATATTCCACTCTCAAAAAGAAAAACCAAGGAAAACAAATTGTCCTTTTGGCAGTTCAGACCGAAAATCTAAACATAAATTCACCATCTAACAAACCATGATCCATATAGAAACCCAATAGGAAAAAAGATGAGAATATAAAAACCTAGTTTTGAATATATTTCTTTTTTTTATTTTTTTCTTAAACTCAATCAAACTGCAGGAATCTATAAACTTTCTCGCTATGCTTGTGTCAGAGACATCCCTTGATTCCTTCTACGCATAATACCATAGTTATTTATTGTACTTAATGCCACATAACGTTAATTTTGAAATTATTTTGAACATCAAAGAAGAATCCTCCGAATTTCTACGTTATCATGAAAACAGAACAGAAAATTAGTTACTTTCACATTATCCAGGCCTCTCTAAAAAATCAAGTTTGGTTAATGCTAATGAAATAAAATAAAATAAGATGACTATATAATAGTTTAGAAACAAATTTGGGCTATATATTTGCACACTAGGGGGAGTGAGGGTCAAAAAATTGCATATATTAAATACGTAACCTAACCTAGGTACGTTTTCCCCATCTAAACTCCAAAACCACAGTTTAATATCGTATACGCAATTAAAACCACGCTAAATAAAGTGTTTCTCTCAGCGGTGTGTTGAATCATCTTGTATCAAAACGGGTTTTCAACGCCCTTTTGACTATACCATCTAGCATATCCTATATGACTTCTTTAAAGAGGCCCGGATAATGCTAAAGTACCTAAATTTATAAACAAAAATGGAACGGGGTGAATTTGGATACACGGAAAAACCCTGGACAGTGTCCAAAGTCGCCCCCGAATTGCTGTCCAATATTGCCCCTACCAAACTAAGTTTAAAAAATGGAATCCGGAAAAAAAGTACTTGGAATAGATGAATCAAACTCAGGGCATAGACAGAGGATGTATCTAGCAGCTGTAAAACATCAACAGCAAAGAAAAACTACCACCTTTGGTTACCACGAATCGACCTGATCTTGTGACTCCCAGATTTTTTTTTAAGCATCAAAAAACTTTCTTACCTCATATTCTGGAGCTAACTGTTCTATTAGATTTCAAACTTACCGCCAATGTAGGCATACATAAGCATAATCTACCCTATTTTTTGTGGATCGATAGAAGTAATAGGCTAGGTGTCAGGTTCGATTTCAAAGTTCGCCCCTATCCAATCTCGCCCCCTTCTCCCCTACTGACAAAGGTGTCAATAAACGTTTTCATGTAGGGCTTTTGATCAAATTGGAGAGCTCTATGAATCTTTGTGACTTTGAAACCATTGGACACCATCCATCTCAATTGCACGTGATGAACAACGATATTCTGTTTTGGGTTGAGGTCAGCAATAAATTTTTGCTTTGAAAGCACCCAGTACATATTCCCATCCTCTACTAAAGATGAATTGTAGGGACTCAAAGAGTTCCTACCCACCGGCCTATTTATTCATGGGAAAACAAAGTCTTTTACCGAGTCGTGGATTTCCATGTGTATTTCACCGTCAATTTCAAAAAACCATCCCTGCGTCCCATTCTCCTCAACGGTAGCAACAATGGGGAAATTCGAAGCGCAAGGATTGATAAGCCATTTGTAATTCCCACACGGCAAAAATTAGTGAGACATTGCCGACGGTTAAAGGAATTTCATATCGAAAAAAAACTGCGTCTGACTTTTCATCGGTGTGCTGTTCGGTCGGATCATTTTTCCTGATACGGTCCCCGTGAACAACATACCCGCCCCTCATTGATCTCTCTACAATTAGGTGCTGATCCACGTCGGTGATCAGACCTGTTTTTTCTTTGCTTATTTTAAGAATCAAGTCCATCACCAGATGAGGAGTAGAAAAATAATACCCTAAATCCAACCCAAATTCCCCATAGCTTTTATCCGTGTTTTTGCACAAAATGTCCAGAAGAGTCAGTACATCACTGGCCAAGTACAGTTTACAGTAATCCCACCCGTTTTTACACCCTGCCTTTGCCCAACCCCTCTTGGCAAACTCATAGTCACCAGTGGTGCACTGACTATCCGTAAGAGAATTGTAAAATACTTCGATAGGCGGTAATGGCACATCATCTAGGTCGAGGCAGAGTTGAGGTAATCATATGCATATATACCCTTACACGTTAAAATCATACATTTCATCATCGGGGAAGCGCTTTTTAAGTAGGGGAAAAATATCAAAATTGTCGCTCTTCTGTACCTGAATCAATTGACTTAAAGACTTGGGGAAGAAACCAAAAGAGTTTAAAAAACGGATTTTATTCAGGCGCATGTTACCCTTGTCTACTGTTTTCCGCATGAATTCTAGCAGCAGTAGCTTCTCCGATGCTTTGGGTATGATATTATAAGAAAAAGAACCATCTATCCATGCGTAATCTACAACTCCTCCCTTGGCAATGCGGGCCAACGCCGGTAAAATAAACTTTAAATCTTAATTGGAATTGTGTATAAAAACCGGTACGAAATATTGCTTTCTAACGTTTACATTGCACGATTGATGTGCAACCCCTCTAAAGTTACTCCCTCCCGATGAACTTTCCTGCCATAAATGATCATAGTCGATCACCTTCCTCTTTCCCCCATTCCCAATACCATCATCAAATTCTTCCTTGCAAACCCACCACATTTTACGATTTTTAATGGCCAATCTGTATCTGGTGATAGGAGGATTGGATAGTTTGTGTAGTGTAGGCGAGAAATTGCACCATTTGCTGTTTTAATTAGACTGGTCAATTCCGTGCGCAAGCAGTCTTAACCCCCCAACGACTCAGATACATCCAACAATTGCATGGTATTACTAGAGTCTCTTTGCGCATGAGCGTAAGAGACCCCTATGGCTTCATGTATTTTAACACGATTTGGATTGATGGATCGTACACGTCTGTGAGTTTGGCTTCGCAGTTCAATACGATCTTATTAATCTGCAGGAGCGTGTTTTGAAAGTTCTTAAAACGTAAGATCGCCCTATCTCCACTAACCGTTTCCACAGCCTGGTGTCCATGACTTTGACGGTGTTTCATGTGATGCTTTAACTTTAAATTACTACGAAATCTTGAGAGGCACGTCAGACAATAACAGCATACACACCCGTTTTTACCCTCCCCCAAAACCCTATTAATATCTGTAATTGGATTAAAATGTCCTATTGAATCAGGCTCTGAAAGAGGCGTGCATAGAAACGAGAACCGATGCTTCACTGACTCAATGGACGGAGCCCTGACTGGAAATAATACCGCTTTTTTATCAGAACACTGACCCTCTTCAAATTCTGTGTTGTGCGTAGCACCGTAACACCAATCTTTAAATGTTCATTAGCCCGCCCAAAAATATCTATCCGCTTTAATGTTACGGAAAAATTCACCATTTAAACAATTGGAATCTACTTTAGGAAACTTTGACCCATCCACATTAGCTGCTAATTTGTTCAACTTTTTCTTAGAAGCATTATCACGCAGGGGTCTAGAGGCCGCAATCAAAAATGCATACTTGAAACACTTTAGCCTCGGATAGAAACAGATTCGCTGTATTCCCTGACAACCCTCTAAATCTGAAGGATATTTTAATTCTATATTCCCAGCCTCACCTTTTAAAATAAAATCTTTTTAAGCTTACAAATGTTAACACTTAAATTCTCAATAATTAAAACAACTGACCCACTACCCCCCTCATTATCATTGTCCAGTTTAGTTACGATGCTACTAACCCAATGTAGAAAAACCTCTTCATAATTTGCTAAATGCGGACTAATTGCTAACATTTCTGTATTTAAGTAATTTCAATAGAGTTTGCTCACATTTTCATTTTAAAAAATATATTTTTAGTGCTACTGATGCTTTTAAACTGTCCCTCCCTCCCCACACCCGCATCTGTTGTTCAAGAAGGGCTCGAATCTTGTTAACATAGGAGTGAGTAATAGCCAGGGGGTCTGTTACTATACCCCCTGACATTAAGGAATTAAAGGGGTCAACGAAATTTGCAGTGTATACATTAGTATGATGCAATGCAGAGTTAGATAAGAAAAATATGGTAGTATAAATACTGGCGGGGGTAATGTTTCACTACTCTCGTCAACTTCAATAGTGGGGAATGGCATAGAAGCTTCAATAGCACCACTGCCACCAGTCTGTTCAATTGTATTAGTTGAGGGTGGGGTGAAATCACCAGATTCACTGAGGATACCTTCCAGGGTATTTGGAGATATCTGATCTAGCCAACCTGCATTGTCTTGTAATGGAATATGATTATGACTATTAGCATGAGAACCCGGTTTAGATAAACTTGTGGGCCTATCCCCCAAATATTCATCTATAAACATATTTGTCCATTCCGCGTCCTCAGTCATATACATAAAATAAAAGTTCAAAATAGGGATAAAATCCTTTTTAATGGACAGTGTATAGAAAATTCACAAAAATACCAGATATTTCGGTCACATATACAGTGACCGTCATCAGTAGTAAAACTAAACTAAAACAATTTAAAACAAAAGTTTACATACGAAATTAAATAAAACTACATATTGTTTAAATCTCGAATTCTTTTCAAAGCAAAGGTGGAAGCTAGCCTCTTTGACTTTCTTTTATTCGGTTCATTAGCGTTCAATGATATAACATTTGGACAAAGGTCAACTACATTGGATGAATTGCACTTTACTCTGTCAGATTTTAATAAATTATTATAGATAGAGTTCAGCCCAAATTCACCTGTATCCCGATTCAAAGCAATATTCTTGAATAAGATTTTCTTTATTTCAAGAGTTTCACGAAAATTTTTCTTTAAACCCTGATCCCTAGAAATCAAAGAGGGATTTCTCGAACAAAATAAAATTGTCTGGAAAATTGAAATTATGCTCTGAAAGGTCTGAAGTAAAATCTTCAGACTTAGAATATTGCTTTAAATCCGAAGAAATAGAATCTTTATGTTTTAATAATCACATTTCCAAACTCAGGGTAGTACGTCCCATATATGAGCTTCCGCAAGTACATGGGATCTGATAAACCCCGCTTTGTTGCCCCGATGAAATTAGATCCTTCCCAGAATTTAGAAAACTAACCAAAGTATTATTACTCTTTAAAGCTACCCTTAGACCATTGCTTTGTAAAATTCTTTTAAGTGTTTCACTTAGCCCGGATACATATGGTAAGGAACAAAAAACACATTTCTCCCGAGTTGTCTCCAAGACCTCCTTAGAAATCTCTAGAAACCTTTTTCTTCTCTTTGAAATAGTCTTGTTAAATATCTGCCATGTTCACAGATCGGATTAGGTCAATATCAGTGGCGTCAGTCATCGCATCGAGCTTTGATCGCTTTTGGTCTGGCAGACTTTGACCATGAATCTCCTGGAATAAAAATTGATTTTCAGTTTTCCCCTCATATAACTTACAGTCTTATAGGCTCAAATTTCAATCTCCTTTAACTCATAAAAAAGAACGCCAGTCCTAGGTGTAGCCTAAGCTAGATATATTTTAATTACAATGCATAAAAAATAACACAATTTGACTATTGGGTCCGTTTGTTCTTTATTCCGAATATTAATGGGGGGGGGGGTACCGTTTCCCCCTTCACAATACCAAACCCCACGCAGGATAAAAGAAAAAAAATTGTATGTCTTTTTCAATTATGAATTCCACGATTTTAAAACTTATAGACTTAAATTTCAATCTGCTTTAACTCATAAAAACGAACACCAGTCCTAGGTGTAGCCTAAGCTAGATATATTTTAATTACAATGCATAAAAAATAACACAATTTGATTATTAGGTCTGTTCGATATTTGTTCAGAATATTAATGGGGGAGCGCCTTTCCCGACTCAACAATACCAAACCCCACGCAGGATAAAAGAAAAAAAAATTATGTCTTTCAATTATGAATGTTACGATTTTAAAACGTATAGACTTAAATTTCAATCTGCTTTAACTTATAAAAAAGAACGTTATTCCTAGGTGGAGCCTAAGCTAGATATATTTTAAGTGCAATGCATAAAGAAATAACACAATTTTATTATTAGGTTCGTTCGATATTTATTCAAAATATTAATGGGGGAGCGCCGTTCCCCCCTCCACAATACCAAACTCACCCCAACACATTAAAGATATTGTATATATTTAAAGGAGACGCAATGATCAATTTTAGTCTTAAAAATGAGATATTTCTGCAATGTACTTAAGAATCCTTTTAGACCAAATACCCTATATCTGAATAGGTGTCATAAAACATGTGAATTTGAGCTGGATAATTGTATTAGTTCGCTGAAACCCAGATGACAGACAATTTTAGTCTTAAATATGAGATATTCCTGCAAGCGTTTTAGTCAAAATATCCTTATACCTGACCAGCTGTTACAAAAACACACGAATTTGCATTAGTTAATTGCAAAAGTTCGCTGAAACCCAGATGAAAGGTAGTTAAAGGGTAAGTACGAAAAATACCCGTTTTTTTGTTAATACAGGAATAAAAAATATCCACTCACCATAATCCTTTTGGAGTTTTCCATTTAAAAACGAATAAATTTAACAAATATGAGTATCTATTCAAGTTTTTTTTTCAACTGATCTAGAAAAACTAATTGCATCTTAATTTATACCGAAAAAACATGATTATAAGGCCTCCAGGTGAAACCAGTATTTTTACAAAATGAGTATTAAACCTTTGAATATGCTATATGATGGTCCTTAGTTTTGGCTATTGAACCTAGAAAAACATGTCTGACAAGTCTTGTACCTTCTGTATCAATAGATGCCTGTCTGTGGTAAGGCATATTATGCAATCTATTTTTGTATCTATTATTGTCTTATGGAGTACCGTTAGTTGAAACATCTCTGATTGGCCCATAAAATGGGTGTTGACGCTGAAACCCGTCTGGTAAGGCATGTGCCGTCTGTAGTAATAGCCCGTGGTAAGTCGTATTATGCAATCACTTGTGAAATATATAGATGCATTACCTTGGTAAGGCGTATTATTCAATCACTCGTCTGACCTTATACATGCTTACTACTTCTGGGGATATATATGGTTCTTATGAAAGGGATGCATATATAAACTTCAGAGAGGGCTCATTTGATTGAAAATAGAAAAATTCCTAGTTCACTTTTAAAGATTCAAAAGAGACCGATGGTCAATTAGCCCCCTCCCCCTACACCCTTTTCCCCCAAACCCATCCGATAAAAATTTTGAGATAGTCATTTTCTTAAAAATAGTTCAAACATCAGATAATAAAAACTCCGAGGTTGACACAAACCCATTTTTCCCCTTTAATATTGTTACTTTGATACTAGTTTTGATACTTTGATGAACATTTGATTTTTTTTAAGTTTGATTTTGAAATAAGGATTTTTTAAAAACTGGAAACTTTTTGCAATCAAAAACGAACAAAAATTAATTAAAAACAACTTTCCGAAAAATAAGTTTTTCAAAGAAAGGTAAAGGCCATTTTAAAGTTAAGCTAAGCAGGTACAAATACTTGTTAAAATTCAAACCCAAATGACCAGAAATTAAATAAACAATCATGGCAAAAAACATGCAACTAGTAATAATATAAATAAATAAACAGATCTTAAAGCGAGTAATGTTTAGATTGAATATCAAAATTTAGCTTAAAACGAAAAAAAAATATTTCCCTATTGAAGCATAAATGAATTTTAAAACGAGCAGAAATTAAATAAACAATCAATGCTAAAAAACATACAATAGATATTAATGTAAATGAATAAATAAATCTTAAAACAAGTGAAAATTAAATTGAATATGCACATCAAGCTTGAAACGAACAAAAATCACTACAAACAACAGTTTGGGTATTGCCTCCTTCTCTCACTGTAAAAGTCTAAAACCTACTGCGTAATTGGCGTTTTAATGAAAACTATGTGCGTCTTGAACAGTCTTAGAGATTAAAAATAACATCAAATTGAATATTTTGATGTATAATGATATTAATTGTTAAAAGATCCATCAGCTCAAGAACTGATTTTACTGTAATTTTATTTTTATTTTCAATTCTGTAAGAACTGGAAAAGAAATTTATAATATAATTCGTTTTCAGTTGAGCACTAGTGACGCATTAGGCTTTTTGTTTTTATTTACACTTAAGGAAGGGGGTAGTATCCAAACTCTTGTTTGTAGTGAAAATATATTCGTCTTGAACAACTTTAGAAAGAGCTAATAAACTAAATTGAGTATTTGATGCATAATGATATTAATTGCTGGAAGCTTATCTGTTCAAAATTTTACTATAATTTAATGTTTATTTTCAATATTAAGTACAAAAGAAAATATTTGCCATAAAATTGGTTTCAAACAGTTCGTGGTAACGAACTGTAAGTAAGGAGCGACCCGGCTCAATGGTAACCGAAACTCTAAAAAACAGTATTTTGATACCAATAGATACATCAAAAGAATCAGATTTTAATTCTGATTTCAAATATATAAGTTTCATTAAGTTTAATCTTACCCATCAAAAGTTACGTGCCTGAGAAAATTTGGCTGATTTTCGAAAAAAGGGGAAAGACCCCCTAAAAAATATAGAACCTTAATGAAAATCACACCATCATATTCAGCGTATCAGAGAACCCTACTGTAGAGGTTTCAAGCTCCTATCTACAAAAATGTGGAATTTTCCATTTTTTGCCAGAAGAAAGATCACGGATGCGTGTTTATTTGTTTGTTTTTGTTTTTTTTCCCAGGGGTGATCGTATCGACCCAGTGGTCCTAGAATATCGTGGGAGGGCTCATTGGAACGGAAATTAAAAGTTCTAGTGCCCTTTTTAAGTGACCAAAAAAAATGGAGGGCAACTAGGCCCCCTCCCACGCTCATTTTTTTCCCAAAGTCACCCGATCAAAATTTTGAGATGGCCATTTTGTTCAGCATGGTCAAAAATATGATAAAAATGTCTTTTAGGATGACTTGATCCCCCAAAGTCCCCAGGGGGAGGGCTGAAAGTTATGAACTTTACTCAATGTTAACATATAGTATTGGTTATTGGGAAGTATACAGACTTTTCAGAGGAGATTTTTTCTGGTAGGTGGGGGAAGGAGAGGGTCGGGGGCTATATGGAAGGATCTTTCCATGAAGGAAGTTTTCATGGGGGAAGGGACATTGCTATGAAGGGGGCGCCGGATTTCCCAGCATTATTAAAGAAAAAGATCAGGAATTAAATAAAAAAAAACAAGTTTTTCAACTGATCAACTGATTGTGATTAAGAGGTCATTTTTAAAGAACTGGAAAATAAATTCGAACTATAGTTTAAAGAGCAGGGTATTGACTAGGGGGCTAACCCCCTAATATACGTGTTAAAAATTTATGAATATAGAAGTTCGTTACGTAAGTTAATTCTAAGTTACGTATATTTATTACTAATAAAAACGTTCGTAAATAAAATTAAACAAGTTTCGAGAAAGCCATTTAACCAAATATAATATGCAAATTTTGTTTTAATTATTCATGTACGGTGAGCCAAAATCAAAACCTGCATTAATTCAAAAACGTTCAAAAATTAAATAAAAAAAAACAAGTTTTTTAACTGAAAGTAAGGAACGACGTTAAAACTTAAAACGAACAGAAATTATTCCGTATATGAAAGGGGCTGTCCCCTCCTCAACGCCTCGCTCTTTACGCTAAAGTTTGACTTTCTCACAACTCTATTTTTTTAAACAATAAAAAAACTTTAGCGTAAAGAGCGAGGCGTTGAGGAGGGGACAGCCCCCTTCATATACGGAATAATTTCTGTTCGTTTTAAGTTTTAACGTCGTTCCTTACTTTCAGTTAAAAAAACTTGTTTTTTTTATTTAATTCAGTAAAGCGCCAATGACGCAGTAGGTTTTAGACTTTTAGAGTGAGAGAAGGAGATGATACCCAAACTCTTGTTTGTAGTGATTTTTGTTCTTTTCAAGCTTGATATACATATTCAATTTAAGTTCTATTCCTTTTAAGATTTATTTATTTATTTACATTAATATCTATTATATGTATGTTTGCAATGATTGTTTATTTAATTTCCGTTTGTTTTAAGTTTCATTTATACTTGAATAGCAAAATATTTTTTTTCGTTTTAAGCTTGATTTTTATATTCAATCTAAGCATTACTCGCTTTAAGATCTATTTATTCATTTATTTTACTACTTGTTGTATGTTTTTTGCTATGATTGTTTATTTAATTTCTATGCGTTTTGGGTTTCATTTTTTCTTTAATAGTAATTTCTGGTCGTTTTGAGTTTGAATTTTAACAAGTATTTGTATCTGCTGAGCTTAAGTTTAAAATGGCCTTTACTTTTCTTTGAAAAACTTATTTTTCCGAAAGTTTTTTTTTTAATTAATAATTGAGAAAGGCCAGAATCATCAGACTTACTTTATCTTCATTTTTTGGCTTACAAACAAGAGTTTAATGCAGCAGACTTATGAGTTCTTTTTTTGTATTAAAGCTCCTTTTGGATTTATTTCTTTATATATAAATATCAGTAGTTTTTATGTATGATATAATTATTAATACCAAATTCATTCCCGAGATCCGCCCTTTTGACAAACTGCATGCACAAGATGTGTTTTGATTTTGTTCAAATTTCTCCTCAATATTCTTTCAAATTTTCACCTTCATACGTTTAGCCTTAGCAGTACTAGTAGCATTCTAGTAGCGGTAGTAGTAGGAGAAGTATTAGCAGTCGTAGTGTTGTATTAGTAATAGCAGTAACAGTGGTAGCAGCAGAATTAATAGCAGTAGTAGGATGTATATGTTGCCTTTTGGTCAGTATAGCATCCCCTCATGATGCCCTGGAAGTTTCATCTTGATACGATAAGCCGTTCCAAATATATGGTTAATACACCCTTTTAAAAATCTTCCTGCACATAGTATGTTTTGATTTAATTCAAATTTCCCCTCAACATTCCCTCAGATACTTATTTCGATATCCATAGCCTTGGTAGCACTCAATACAGAAGCAGTAGTTTTAGTTGTAGCAGTAGTAGTAGTAGTACTTGTAGCAGCAATAGTAGTGGCACTTATAGTAGTAGTAGCAGTATTGCGCACTCTCTGAAAGGCTAACCTGAATGCCCTTTGTCTTTTTGAAAAGTAAAGGTTAAACATGGTTATCTTTCTCAATTACATACACAATATGTTAACAATGTACCAATTGCAGATATTACAGCCCTGAGGGCTGTTGGGGGCTGAAATCCCCAGATATATAATTCCTGGACCTTTCAACTATTTTGAACAAAATGGTTGTCTCGAAATTTTAATTGGATGTTTTAGGGGGAACAATGGGCGTGAGAGGGGGCTGGTTGCTCTCCAGTAATTTTTGACTCTTTAAAACGGCACTAGAACTTTAATTTCCAGTCAAATGAGCTCCTTTCGAAGTTCTTACGATAACTTATTTTGTACAAAGTGCCTTGGTTAGAATTTTGTTTGTAATAAATAATGCATTTAGCCCACTTTGCTCTTTACTTAGGCAGTGCAATTGTGCTGCCTATGATGCTCACCTTAATACCTTTAGCCTTAGTAGTAGTCAAAATAGAAGTAGCAGTTGCAGTTACAGTTATAGCAGTGTTAGGAGTAGTAGTATTGGTACTAGTAGCGTGCACATATTGCCTTTTCGTCAATTGATCAATTGACCCTTAGTTATTCCTGAGATAAGCCCTTTTGACAAATTGTATGTACAGAGTGTGTTTTGATTTAGTTCCCCTCAGTCTTCCCTGAATTTTTACCCTCTTATCTTTAACCAAAGTTGTAGGAAACCAAAGTTGTAACCAAAGTTGTTTAACCAAAGGAGTCATAATAGTTGCAGTAGGATTAATAGTAGTAGTTATACTAACAGTAATATAGCAGCAGCAGCAGTACGTGCATATTGCCTTTTGTTCAGTTGAAGATCCACCTCATCATGCCCTGGAATTATCAACTTAGTACGCTAAGCCGTTCCTAAGATATTGCTGGTGTGCCCTTTTTACAGCCGGTATGCGCAAAGTTTGTTTTGATTTATCTCAGCGTTCCCCCTCAACATTTTGTGTGATTTTTGTCTTAATATCCCTCAGTCGTAGCATAGTCAGCTTAGAGATAGTAGTTGTAATAGCAGTAATAGAAGTGGCTGTGGTAAGAATAGTATTAGTAATAGTAGCAGAGTAGTACTAGCAGTAGTAGTAGTAGTATTAACGTGCAAATAGTAGTATAATGCGCCATTTGGTCAATTGATCATCCCCTAAATCATTCCCTGAAAGTTCCAACTTAATATTCTAATTAATTCCTGATAGACAACCTTATGACAACCCGCGAACACATAGTGTGTTTTGATTTAGTTCAAAACTCCCCTCAACATTTTTCAATATTTTTAACCTTTTTTTATTTGAATAGCCTTGACCCTTTAGACACAAAAGGCCAAATATAAATCCCTGTCGCGATGATAAATACTATATGTAAACCAATAGGTGAGTTTTATAACTTAAAACCATTCCCCCAAGCACTGTGGAGGGGTTGTCCTCCTTATTGACATAGTTGTTGGGCTTTTCAACTATGCTGAATAAAAAGTCTATCTGAAAATTTTGGTCGGATGTTTTTGGTGGAAAAAGTATATGGAAGGGGAGCTTGTCGCCCTCCAATTATTTCTGATTCCAAAAGAGGACAATAGAACTTTTAATTTCCAATTGAATAAGCCCCTTCCGACTTTTCTACGACATCTCCTTCTATACGAAGCGACTTCGTGAAAAATACATTGTGTCCACATCGTTCTTTACTTAGGCAATGCTATTGCGCTGCCTGGAAAATGCAATTTTGTATTGCTCGAAATCAAGAACTAACAAATCATAATATCAACTCTAAATAATGTGCTATTTCTGTCTATCAATTTAAAAAAAAGCTTTCTGAAAAAGAAGTTTTTTAAAGAAAAGTAAAGAGCCATATTAAACTTAAGACCAGCTGAAATAAACTCCTGTGACAATTCTAACTCAAAACGACAAGAAATTACTTGAAAAAAAAGAAATGAAAGCAAAACGATCATAAATTAAATTAACAATCATTGCAAACACAAAGATTAAAGGTACTAAAATAAATGAATGTGATTTTTGTTCGCTCTGGATTGCCGAAGTTCCAAGTTTCTCAACATCCCCTAATTCAACATCAAACTTTTTTTTTTAACATAAAATTTGAATCGACGTTGCGAAGCATCAAAGTGATGTTTCAAAGTTCAACATCCCCCTTATTATTCCCTGAAAGTAGTCACAAGTAAATGTAGTAGCAGTTGCAAGCAGTCATAGTAAGAGTTGTAATTTGTCACAGTTGCAGTGCCAACCATTCGCATTTGCAGCCACAATCGTAGTAGTAGAGGTTTCAAGTTAATACCCTTACCTGTTCGTAAGATATTGCATATACGGATTTTTGATAACTTTGATTCAGACGTTTTCTTTTGATTTAGCTCAACATGCCCCTCAAAATTTCTCGAAATTTTGGCTTATTACCTTTAGCTTTTTCGTGCGTATCCATGATCAAATATTTCCTCGTTTTCCACTGATAAATCTGGGATGTAAAACATGGATGAATTTCATAATTTATTTTTCCTGCACCAGGGGCTATGGCATCCCCAGAGGCATAGCTATTAGAAGTTCACAACCAGCAAGCACAAAGCGTGTTTTGATTCTGTTCGGCATCCCTCTCAGCATTTTCTCAAAGTTTCACCTTTATACCCTAAGCCTTTCTGGAGACCCAGGATCAAACGTTCTATCTTTTTCAATAAAAAATCTTACATGTTAACAATGGGCAAATTGAATAATTTACTGCCTTTGACCTGGGGACTGTGGGGTTTTTTTTCACCCAATAGGCATATTTCTTTGATATTTTAAAGAACAAAATTACTATCTCTATATTTTGATCCGGTGTATTTGGGGGAAATGGTATGGGAGAGAGAGCTTGTTGTCTTCCGATCACTTTTGACTCTTAAAACCGCAATTAGAACTTCCCATTTCCAGTGGAATGAGCCTCCTCTAATGTTTATACGACCAGGCCTTCTATGTGAAGTGCATCTGAAAAAAAAACACATAAAATACTTTGAAGCCTTATTGGCCTCCAATAATACGGATAATTACCAGCAATGATGTAAGTTCCTGAGGTTAGTCTGTATTTTTAACGCCATCCAAATCATCTTTCATATTTTATTGTAGGCCTACTCCAAAAATCACCTCAAAAGAAAAATCACCTCGAAAAGAAAATATTACTAATTTATCATAAAAATTATAGAAACATGTATATATAAAAATAAAGGAATAGAAAATAAATAAAAAATAAACATAATTAAAAGATACTTATAAAAATAAAACATAAAAATATAAAAAATAATAGGAATTTATAGGAATATTATAAAAAAATTACATTATTATGTTGCATGTGCTGCGAAGCAAGGAATTTACAAGAGGTTGCCAGCTTCTTGCCACCCGATGTACATCTTGAAGCGCCAGCTGTGCCACAAAATTCCGCTACGCTTGGTACAATTCCATCACGCTTCGATAGTTCCGGCATTTTTGACAGAGTTCTGCCACACTTGGCTCGCTTCCACCATGCTTGACACACTTTTGCCTACAATTGTTCAAAACCATTTTTCCCTTGTTCTACGCTTAGTTGCAGCGGATCTGATTCAGTAATTTTGACGTTTTTATTCAGGTTATTCGTACATTGGGTTAAATATACCTTGCTAAACTATTTTCGAATATTTTTCACATGACTTGGCTGACTTTAATGTTGTCGGTAAAAGTTGAACTTTCTTTAACTTTCTTTTGAAAGTTAGCAAACTTTAGCCAATAACAGAAGATTTTAGGGAAATTTAAAACAAATCACATGGTTGCAGTAATATCTATAACCTAGCATAGAATGAACCACAACCCATAGTAACCAGAAATTATATAATAATTTAAAATTGTTAATTATTTTTTATTCAGGAATTGTAATGATTATTTCGATTAGTCTTAATTGTAAAATTTTATTTTCCGAACAGATTTATGGACATTTGAAAAAAAAAGGTGAAATCCTTGGAAAATGGCGTCAAGGGTGGTGCAGTTTTTGTTCGAAATGAACAATACTATTTGATTTTTTAACAGAGCGCTTCAGTTTTTAGTAGTATCAGTCGTAGTAGAAGCAGTGGTAGTAGAAATAGTAGTAGTAGCATTAGTAGTAATAGAAGTAGTAGCAGTAATAGTAGTAGAAGTAGTAGTAATAGTATTAATAGCAGTAGTAGTAGTAGAGTGGCAATAGCAGTAGTAGCAGTTGTAGCAGTGAGAGTAGTAGCAGCAGTCACAGTCACCGTCAAATCTGAAGTAGCCTAGTATTAGTAATAGTTACAATATCAATTAGGTGCAGTCACATTCCTTAGTAGTCGTCGTAGCAATAAATCCCCGTTGTAGTTACAAGCAGTTGTAGTGGCAAGTAGTCGTAGCCGTATCTCAAAATTGTGATTTGTGTAGAAAGAGACCTAAAGGAGCAAAGTGACTGGGTTGCCCTCCAGTCAATTTTCAACATCCCCCTCAACACTCCCTGAAGTTTCAAAACAATTCCCCCAGCTGTTCTTGAGATACTGCTGATAAGTCGTTTTGACAACCAGTAGTTTATGCACCGAATGTCCTTTGATTCTGTTCAACATGCCACTCAAAACTTCCTGAGAGTTTCACCTCAATACCCTACACCTCTTTGGGGACCTATGATCAAACATGCTCATTATTTTCTAAAGAAAATCAGCCCTAAATGTAAACAAAGAGAAAACTGTACAGCTTAAAACCATTGCCCCAGAGGCTTTAAGCAGCCATGTCATTCCTGAAGACATAATTGTTTAACCTTTAGACTATTTTCCACCATACTCCATTAATTCCCGTCTTTGTCACTAATAGATCTTATATATAAAATAAAAAAAACAAGTTTTTTAAACTGAAAGTAAGGAGCGACACTAAAACTTAAAACGAACAGAAATTATTCCGTATATGAAAGGGGCTGTCCCCTCCTCAACGCCTCGCTCTTTACGCTAAAGTTTGACTCTGTCTCACAACTTTATTTTTTAAAACAATAAAAAACTTTAGCGTAAAGAGCGAGGCGTTGAGGAGGGGACAGTCCCTTTCATATACGGAATAATTTCTGTTCGTTTTAAGTTTTAATGTCGCTCCTTACTTTCAGTTTAAAAAACTTGTTTTTTTTATTTAATATCTGATCGTTTTTTAGTTAATGCAGGGGATGTTTCCCCCCTCTTTAAAAAATCGAGTAAATTTTCTCAGGCTCGTAGCCTTTGATGAGTAATACTAAACTTAATAAAATTTATATATTTAGAATCAGCATTATAAACACATTCTTTTGATACATTTATTGACATCAAAATTCCGTTTTTAAAAGTTTCGATTACTATTGAGCCGTATCGCTTGTTTTTTTATTGTTTTTTTTTTATTACGTATATGTTATTACGTATATGAGGGGGTTCTCCCCTTAGTCAATACCACGCTCTTTACGTTAAAAGTTAAAAAAAAATTTGATTCACAAACCCCTGAATCACAAAGGCCGTTTAATTAGAATAGATAGCTCTTTTGAAAGCACTAAAAAAAACTGTAGCGTAAAGAGCGAGGTATTGACTTGGGGAGAACCCCCTCACATACGTTATAATTTCTGTTCGTTTTAAGTTCTAATATTCCTTCTTACATTTCAGTTGAAAAAACTTGTTTTTTTTATTTAATTTCTGATCGTTCTTTAAATAATGCTTGGAAATCCGGCGCCTCCTTCATAGAAATGTCCCTTACCCCAAAGAAACATCCTCCACGGAAATATTCTCCAGATTAACCCCCTCGTCTAGCCCCCCCCCCCCTCCAGAAAAAATCCTTCCTGAAAATGGTTGTGTACTTCCCAATAACCAATAAATAATGCTGGCAAGTCCGGCCGCCCCCTTCATGGCAATTTCCCTTCCCCCATGAAAACTTCCTTCATGAACAGATCCTCCAACATAACCACCGACCCACCCTTCCCTCCCACTACCAGAAAAAAAACCTCCTGAAAACTTCTGTATACTTCCCAATAACCAATACTATATGTTAACATTGGGTAAAGTTCATAACTTTTAGCCCTCCCTCTGGGAACTTCGGGGGATTAAGTCATCCTAAAAGACATATTTATCATATTTTCGACCATGCTGAACAAAATAGCTATCTCAAACTTTTGATCGAGTGACTTTGGGAAAAAGTAAGCGTGGGAGGGGGCCTAGTTGCCCTCCATTTTTTTTGGTCACTTAAAAAGGGCACTAGAAATTTTAATTTCCGTTCCAATGAGCCCTCCCACGACATTCTAGCACCACAGGGTCGATACGATCACCCCTGGGAAAAAAACAAAAACAAACAAATAAACCCGCATCCGTGATCTTTCTTCTGGCAAAAAATGTAAAATTCCACATTTTTGTAGATAGGAGCTTGAAACCTCTACAGTAGGGTTCTTTGATACGCTGAATATGATGGTGTGATTTTCATTAAGGTTCTATAACTTTTAGGGGGTCTTTCCCCCTTTTTTTGAAAATCAGCCAAATTTTCTCAGGCGCGTAACTTTTGATGGGTAGCACTAAACTTGATGAAAGTTATATATTTGAAATCAGCATTGAAATATGATTCTTTTGATATATCTATTGGTATCAAAAACCCGTTTTCTAGAGTTTCGGTTACCATTGAGCCGGGTCGCTCCTTACTTACAGTTCGTTACCACGAACTGTTTGACAAAGGTAAAATTGCACTGTTTACAACACTCACCTAGGGTCATTTTATTCCCCGAGGTATAATACTTTTGACCATTTTGAAAAAAATAGACTATATCAAAATTTAGATCATTGTTGAGGCAAAAATCCAAAATTGGCGAGGAGGTGGGGGCGTTTGTCATCCAATCACTTTGAAACATCCTATTCGACATTCCCTGAACTTTTCATCTTAGTTATCCTTTTTGGGCACACCCAGGATTATGCATTTCCCTATTTCTCAGTAATCGATCCCGTATTCAAGTGATAGAAAATTACATAATTTACAACCCTCAAAACGATTATTTCAAAACTTCCGTGAATGTGTAGGGAATGGAAGTCTAAAATGAGTAGGATGTAGGTGGTTGCCCTTCGATTACTTTTCAGCATCAAGATACACTGAAAATTTCAATTTGTACGCTCAAAAGTTCCAGAAATATTGCAGATAAGCCGTTTTGACAGGGAGCATGAACAGAATGTGATTTAATTTGTTTTAACTGCCCACACACAATCTTGCAAAGTTTTTCTTAATAAACAAAGCCTGCCTTTGTTTGGAGGAACACATATGTCCTCCTTTCCCAATAAAAGAAAAAATTATGTGTGCGGACAATTTGCAACTTGTATAGCTTACAGCCCTTTCTCCAGGGGATCTGTGGACTTAGGTTACAGTGTTTCCACTTATCTTTTCAAACAATCTGTAGAATCTTGACAATTTTCGGGAGAAAATCGGGAGATGGCTCTCAGGATTCGGGAGAAAATCGGGAGATGGATCTCAGGAATTTGGTAGAATTTTAAGTTTTTTGTATTTTGTATTGAGTTTTTGGAGGTGTTCGAGCGATTTGAGTATAAAGTACCACATTCTAAATATTTGGAGTGCAGATTTACTAGAGCCAGCTGCAATCCGGAAAGAAAATTCGGCAATCAACGTTGTCAAACATGACAAAAGGAAGCAGCTAGAAGCTTGAAATCTATTTAATTTTGAAACTAAGTGCAGCTATATTTCATTCAGACTCTAAAGCTGTTAAATTAAGACATTTTTCTTCATCGACCCTTACTTTTTCTGGCCCTTTCAGATTCCACACGACAGCCCACTAAGTTCAAAACTGGGACAGAAAATCCTGACGAATTACGGACACTAGGCCTTTGTCCATTGAGTCTGTGTTAAGTGGATAATTTTTTTTTACCACCATCCCCAGAGTTTCACAATGATAAATAGAAAACGCAAAGTCGTAGCTCATTAGTATTGATATAACTGAAAAAAAGTATAAAAAATAGCAAAACCTTCAGATACATATACCACATTACATTCATAATCTGTGTCTATCGCATGGCTTTTTAGCTGTGCTGGTAACTCAGCTGTGCTGGGATACGCTACTACTCCTTTTAGCCTCTTTCTGAGGGGCTGGTCAACCGTCAGTGTGTCTGCTGTAACTCCGTCTCGTTTCATTTCAAGTTTCGTCTGAATTGTGGACGCCAAAGTTACTGTTACCAAATGATTCCTTCTGCCTGTCTTTACTTCTTGAGTAAGCTGAACAGTCTTTCTGAAGCTACGTTCGAAAATGGCAAGGAAAACAAGTATTGCACAAACTTTGCTAAATTTGGTTTCCACGGTGGTCCCTCGCACTCAAAGCCGATTTCCAGTAATCCACGGCTGTCAGAGTCACTGTTTTATCATCATTGGCACTATCGGAATGTTCCCGCCATTCTTTGTCAATCGCACTTTTCGACTTTTTGTACTCGTTTTCATCCTTTCTTCGCAATTTTATGTTTTATAATACACTGACAGGCCCTGGCGGACTATATTCGTCACTATCTGCTTACCCAGTCTTTCTTTATCAGTAAAATTCTTATGCGGCATATTTTTTTCAGGAATGGGACTAACTTGTCAACCAGCAAAAATCCTAAATTGTTTTCAAAATGCAGCAATTTTCGTCTCTGTTTCTTGTGTTGGATCATTTGAAGCAAACCCCTTCGGTTCTACAGAGCAACTGCGGACAAATTCTAATTTTTGTCATATTTCTTAAAACTTGTAGTAATTCTTGATCCTTTTGAACCTAATGAATCAGCTGGACCCACATAGTGCTAGTTCCCATTTTCTTGGTGCAAGCCAACAACTGTGATTAGTTTATGAATTGAAAATAATTAGTTAATTACAAACCTTGAAGGTGTTTAAATGATCAAAAACAGAAAACCAATGCAACCACTGTGGAATGGATAATGGGCAATGTTCATACCTATGCCAATAAATTCAAGTCGCAGTGCCTCAATTGCCTGGGACGTTAGGAATAATCCCTAAAAGACCACAGGCAACGGACAGGTAAAAAAAAAGAAGAAAAGAATGACCAAAAAGTAAAATGTTCTGGGGATTAAGTTTTCTGGAGATTTTCGGGAGATTCAGTATCTTCTTTTTTTGTCGGGAGATTGGTTAGAAATTCGGTAGATCTCCCGAAAAATCGGGAGAAGTGGAAACACTGTTAGGTTATAGATTATTTTCGACTTGAGATCGTAAGTTTAAAGCTGTTAAGAATCAACAAAAAGAATCTGTTAAGAATCCTTTTTTGCTAGCCAACTAGCATCTTAAAAAATGTTAGGAGAACCATTCTTTGTTTGTTTTTGTTGCATAGGAATCAAGTATTCATGTTTATGTGAGTGCCGTTTTCTTTATAGCAAAGCTACCAAGCATATTCATCGTTTCGCCAATTTTAGTTTGTTACTCTGTAGTCGGTTGTTAAGTTTGTTATGTTTAGTATTACTCAGTAATTAATATATTATTTTTTAATGAGAAACAATTAAAGCATTCTTGCACTAGAATGCTATTTCACCATCTTTTTAAACAACGGTACGCCCTTGTACCAGGCTTGGCCGTCATCCACCATACTTAGCATAGTTGAACCACGTTTGGCACAGTTCCTGCCACTCTAGGTACAGTTCCACCACGCTTGGCAAACACCATCGGGTGTACATAATTTCTGAGAGTGGGTAAGGCCTTGGATTTCTGTTCGTTTTAAGTTTCAACTTCACTATTTACTTAAATCAAAAAACTGCTGTTTTTTTATGTTAATTATTACATAGATCATTTGCTCTTTGTACCTATATATTGCATAATAAAACCGCATCCGCTGGTATTTTAAATGAACATACTTGAAAGAAATAGAAAACAAGCATTATTGTCAGTTTGTTGAATTTATTCGGCTGACCTTCAAAGGCCTTAGCTTTTTCCGTTGAAGTCTTTTGTACTTACAGCAGATGTCTCAATGTCATATGGGAAAATATGTGCACTTAAAAAATAGAGCTAATTAACCCCTACAGTCAAAAGACGACGTAAATATATCGTGAAAAGTTGAACTTGACTTGAAAGGGAAAAAAGCTGACAGCATATTATCATAACTCCATACGGAGTCTTGAAAATCCAAAAAAAATGTAATTGGCCTTTATCTTATTGAAGCCCCGAAGGTCCCCCCTCAATTTACAAAATAGCAGAGGGTGTTTTCCATGAGAGGAGGATGGAAGTTGGAACACAAAGATGCACACATACAAGCCAAAAAATGTTCGGGTAGGGAGTGAACTAGTATCAGAGTCAGTGGTAGATCCAGGGGGCGAGGCCCCCCCCCCTAGCGTAGTCTAAAGTAGTGTAATTTATTTATTTAACTCAAATTTGCATTGATTAAACTTGCTCCTAACACAAGATTATCGGATCAACCTATTTTGCGCCCCACCTAAAAAAAATTTTCGGATCAACCTATTTTGCCCCCCCCCCCCTAAAAAAATCCTGGATCCGCCCCTGATCAGAGTGTGAAAAATATGACATAGAAGTGGCATATCTTTTAGAAAATGAAAAAAAATGTTATGAGCAATTACAGTTTGAAGTTACTGGGTTACTAGAAATTTGTTTCAACCATGTGTGGCACACGTCTGCCACGCCATACTGTGTTTGTTGTCATCTTGCGTAACACACATTTGTCACTCCCGACACGGAAAACCTAGTATGAATGCTTCTCCAAAGTGGGTATCCCTTCGTAGCGTCCATGGATAATATAACAAATGCAGTGTTACAATGAGGGAATGAAAAAAAAAAGAAATTTATTCCTAATCTTGTAGAGGTCATCAATCGATACTTTAGGATAAGTAATATCATACGGCGCAAAAGATATAGAATATTTGTAGAAAATGAATAAAATTTTTCTACAATAGTTAGAGCATAATGATTGAAGCTGTAGGATGGAAGAGCTTTAAATTTACGACTTAAGTCCGGATGGTTTTATAATCCCAAAATTTTCAATCTGTTTTTAATTCGTAGTGTATTATTTGTTAAGGAAAGATACCATGGTCTTAGAAAAATTAATTACCGTCTAGTTGTATTTCTTCAATAAAAAGATTTATATATTTTTGTTTTTATAGGGATTTGTTATCTTAATACCCAGTCAGCCAGGAAAATTTATTCTAATTGTGGTTGACGTCTTAATTTAATTATAATTTATATACAGACGATTTTAAAAAGGACAATCACTCAGGTTTGTAAATATGCTAATGAAGTGTTAAAGGAAGGAGAGGAACACATTTTTTCTTTTTTTTTTGGGGGGGGGAGAGATTATTATTATTTGTTATTTTTTGTGATGTGCATTATAGAATACTAGTGTGTATAACCTTGACAGGTTTATAATGAGAAAAAATCGTATATATTGATATTGATGTTGAATGGAAATGAAAGTGATATAAGTTCGTGGTTTTTTGTTATTGCTGTTTTTGTTGAGAGGGGGAGTAGATTTATGTTATTACGTTGTGATTTGAATTTCGGATATTGTATTATTATTGCCTTGTGCGGCTTATTATAAATATATCTATCTATCTATCTTTCTATCTATTCTCAAATGCCTTTTCAAATTCATATCTAAGTGCAATTAATTACAACGCTTTTGTATCTTTTGGTGGAGCTATTATATGGGATATACACCAGTTGATGTATTTGATTTTATTTAAAATTAATTTAATTTCTTTCAGTGGCCAATCATTTCTTGTTTTTACTTCATAGAATTTATTTGGAGATTCAGAGCCTCTAGTTCTTCGGCCAGATTTCTTTCAAGATTTTCGTAAATCCAAGATTTCTCAGGATTTTCATACTTCATTAGGATTTTCCTGAATTTATTTCTCACTTCAGCAAGAGATAAAGATTAAATACGTGTATATTTTAAATGGTAAAGAAATGAATGCGTAAAAATATATAAACTAACACTGAGCGTTGCACATTCGACAAACAAAACCAAATCCACAATATATGTCAAACATTTCGGAGTAATGAACTGTAAGTAAGGAGCGATACGGCTCAATAGTACCTGAAACTGTAAGAAACAGAGTCTTAATAATAATAGATACATCTAAAGAAACGAGTTACAATGCTTATTCAAAAAATATATAAAATTCATGAAGTTTAAAGTTATCCATCAAAAGTTACGAGCCTCAGAAAATTTGCCTACTTTTTGAAAAAGGGGAAAAACACCCCTAAGAAATCAATTGACCTTAATGAAAATTACACCATAAGATTCAAATATCAGAGAGCCCTACTGCAGATGTTTCAAGCTGCTATATCCAAAAATGTGGAATTTTGATTTTTTTTTTTTTTGCCAGAAGCAAGATCACAGATGCGTGTTTATTTATTTATTTATTTTCTCAGGGGTGATCTTATCAACCAGTGATCCTAAAATATCGGGAGAGGGCTCATTTGATCGGAAATCAATAGTTCTAATGCCCTTTTTAAGTGACCATAAATATTGGGGGGGCAGCTAGCCCCCCTCCCACCCGATTTTTTACCCGAAATTGTCCAATCAAAATTTTGAGATAGCCCTTTTCTTCAGCATGGTCGAAAAGTCTATGTATTTGAGAATGACTTAACCCCTCCCCCCACAGCCCCCGGGGGAAGGGCTGCAAGTCATGACCTTTGCCCATTGCTTACAAATATTGGCTATTGGGAAGTGTAAAGATGTTTTCGGGGAAGAGGGGATTTCTGGTGGGGGTGCTTACGCAAGATGATCTTTCAATGGAGGAGTTTTCGTTGGGAAAGGGAATTTTTGTTGGGAAGGGGAGCTGGACCACGCAGCATTAATTAAAAAACTATCAGAAATTAAATGAAAAATAAAGTTATTTCAACTGAAAGTAAGGAGCAACATTAAAACTTAAAACGGACAGAAATTATTACGTATATGAGGGTGTCAATCCCTCCTCAGTACCTCGCTCTTTACACTAGTGTTTCTTTTAAATGTGTTCTTTGTTTTTTCAGTTTATTCATTTGATTTTTTTTTCAGTAAAGTACAAATTATATTCTGGCTTTTAGAAAGCATAGGGTTTTAGAACCCTACTCACCTTAATTTCTGCTCGTTTTGACTTCGCCTTTCTGTTATTTATTTTAATTTCTGTTTGTTTTGGGTTTCATTTATTTATTGATACTGATTTGTGGTAGTTGTATGCTTCTTAGATTATTTGATTCTATTTTTGTTCCTTTTTTGTTTAATGGAGTTCTTTAGTTTTTTTGAAAAACTTATTTTGTGGAAAGAGTTTTTTTAATTAATTAAATAAAAAAAAACAAGTTTTTTTCAACTGAAAGTAAGTAACAACATTAACACTTAAACCGAACAGAAATTATTACGTATATGAGGGGGTTTACTCCCTAGTCAATACCTCACTCTTTACGCTAAAGTTCGAATTTTACTCCAATTAATTAAAGAATGACCCCTGAATCACAAAAGCCATTTAATTTGAATAGATAGCTCTTTGAAAGTACTAAAATAACTTTAGCGTAAAGATAGAGGTATTGACTAGGGGGTGAACCCCCTGATATACGTAATAATTTCTGTTCGTGTTAAGTTTTAATGTTGCTCCTTACTTTCAGTTGAAAAAACTTTTTTTTCGTTTAATAGATGTATGGAACAGTAGTATCTACACTATGAAGATAGACTCGCAAGGTGTGCCTGTTGGTTCAAGGTTAGGAGCCTCGGCTAGTGACTGAAGAATCATAGTTACAACTCCCACGCCATCATATTTTCCGAGCATTATTGACTTTCTCTGCGACCGATCTGAACTTCATTTCGTGATTAGTAAAAATAAAGATTTTTTTTCAACTGAAAGTAAGGAGCAACATTAAAATTAAAACGAACAGGAATTATTACGTATATGAGGGGGTTCACTCCCTAGTCAAGCAATACCTCAGTCTTTACGCTAAAGTTCGAATTTTGTTCCAATAATGTAAGGATGACACCTGAATCACAAGGGCCATAAATTAAAAAAGATTTTTCCACAAAATAAGTTTTTCAAAGAAAAGCAAAGAACTCCATTAAACCAAAAATGAGCAAAAATAAAATCAAATAATCTACCAAGCGTGAAGCTACCACAAATCAGTGTCAATAAATAAATGAAACCCAAAACGAACAGAAATCACAATAAATAACCAAGTCAAACTCAAAGCAAGTAGAAATTAACATGAGTAGGGTTCAAAAACCCTATGCCTTCCCAAGGCCAGAACATAATTTGCACTTTACTAAAAAATATAAATTTTTTAACTTTTATAACTTTAATAAATCAAATAATATCAAATAAAATTTTCGTTACTAAATGTCAGTATATGTATATTAAACTGATAATGCACATTCATTTGTATTTTTTTTCAGTAGAGTGCAAATTATGTTGAAAGTATGTTTGAAAGTACTAAAAAAAAGAAAAAAAGAACTAAAAAGAGCGAGGTATTTACTAGGGGGTGAACCCCCTCATATACGTAATAATTTCTGTTAGTGTGAAAGTTTTAATGTTGCTCCTTACTTTCAGTTGAAAAAAATTTGTTTTTTTTATTTAATGTCTGATCGTTTTTTAAATAATACTGGGAAATCCGGCACCCCCTTCGTAGAAATTTTCCTTCTCTCATGAAAACATTCTCGATGGAAAGATTCTCCCATATAACCCTCTCCTCCATGCCCCCCACCAGAAAAAATATATCTCCTTAAAACGTCTGTATACTTCCAAATAGCCAATACTATATCATAGGCAGCGCAATCATGCTGCCTAAGTAAAGAACGATGTTGGCACAATGTATTATTTTTTTTCCATACCAGGGCCCTAAGAGCCCTAAGGACAAGGGTTGTTGGTTATGCCCTGGGGGCATATAAGGTTTTTATAGAAGTGTTGTCGTCGAAACTTCGAAAAGGGCTCATTCAGTTGGAAATTGGAGTGGTTTGTGCCCTTTTTAATAGTCGAAAGTGATTGGAAGGCAACTAACACTCCTTCCACGCCTACCATTTCCCCAAACACATCAAATCAAAATTTGAGATAGCCATTTTGTTCAGCGTAGTTGATTTCCACATAAAAAATATGTTTTTGAGGAGGACACTCCCCCACAACTCTCAGGGCAAGGGTTTTAAGTTATGGCCTGGGGGTATATAAGAACGATGTTGGCACGATGTATTATTTACTATTTTTTTTCCTTTAGACCAGGGCACTTCGTATAGAAGAAGTTGCCGTAGAAACTTCGAAAAGGGCTCATTCAGTTGGAAATTGGAGTGGTTTGTGCCCTTTTTAATAGTCGAAAGTGACTGGAAAGCAACTAATACCCCTTCCACGCTCACCATTTCCCGAAACACATCCAATCAAAATTTTAAGATAGCCATTTTGTTCAGCGTAGTTGATTTCCACATAAAAAATATGTTTTTGAGGAGGACACTCCCCCACAGCCCTCAGGGCAAGGGTTGCAAGTTATTCCCTGGGGGCATATAAGGTTTGTATAGAAAGCGTTGTCGTAGAAACTTAAAAAAGGCTCATTCGGTTGGAAATTCAAAAGGCTAGTGCCCTTTTTAATACTCGAAACTGATTGGAAGGCAACTAACACCCTTTCCACGCCCACCATTCCCCAAACACATCCAATCAAAATTTTAACATAGCCATTTTGTTCAACGTAGTTGAAAATTAGGTCTTTGAGGATGACGACCCCCCACAGCCCTCAGGACAAGGATTGTAAGTTATGCCCAGGGGGACATATAAGGTTTTTATAGAACGCGTTATAGTAGCAACTTCAAAAAGGGCTCATTCGATTGGAAATTCAAAAGGCTAGTGCCCTTTTTAATAGTCGAAAGTGATTGGAAGGCAACTAAAACCCCTTCCATGCCCACCATTTCCCGAAATTCATCCAATCAAAATTTTGAGATAGCCATTTTGTTTCACGAGGTTTAAAGTTCAGGAAATTATATCTTTGAGCAGGACACTCCCCCACAGTCTTCAGGGCAAGGGTTATAAGTTATGCCCTGGGGGCAAATAAGGTTTTTATTGAAATCTTTGTCGCGGAAACTTGAAAAGGGGCTCATTCGACTGAAAATTCAAAGGGCTAGTGCCCTTTTTAATAGTCGAAAGTGATTTGAAAACAACTAACTCCCCTCTCACGCCCACCTTTTCCCAAAACACATACAATTAAAATTTTTAGATAGCCATTTTACTCAACGTAGTTGAAAGTTTTGAAAATTAGGTCTTTAAGGATGACAACCCCTCCCCCCCACAGCCCTCAGGGCAAGGGTTGTAAGTTATGCTCTGGGGGCATACGAGGTTTTTATAGAAAGCGATGTTGTAAAAACTTCAAACAGAGCACATTCAATTGGAAATTGAGAGGGCTAGTGTCCTTTTTAATAGTCGAAAGTGATTGGAGGGTAACTAATCCAGCTCTCACGCCCACCATTCCCCCATACACATCCAATCCAAATTTTCAGAGAGCGATTTTGTTCAAAGTAGTACAAAGTTCTGGAAATTGGGTCTTTGAGAATGACCACTACCCCCCCCCCCCCAACCCTCAGGGCAAGGGTTGTAAGTTATGCCCTGGGATAATATAAGGTTTTTATTGAAAGTGTTGTGGTAGAAACTTCAAAAGGATTCATTTGATTGGAAAGTGAAAGGACTAGTGCCTTTTTAATAGTTGAAAGTGATTGGAGAGCTACTAGCACCCCTCTCACGCCCACCAATTCCCCAAACACATCTAATCAAAATTTTGAGATAACCATTTTGCTTAACGTAGTTGAAAGTTCTGGAAATTAGGTCTGGAAAGTTCTGGAAAAGAGGATGACAACCACCCTAACAGCCCTTAGGGTAAGAGTTGTAATTTATGCCCTGGGGGCATATAAGGTGTTTATAGAAAGCGTTGTCGTAGAAACTCAAAAAAGGCTCATTCAGTTTGAAATTGAAAGGCATAGTGCATTTTAATATTCAAAAGTGATTGGAAGGCTTGACATTTTCAAACAGTTCGTGGTAACGAACTAAGGAGCGACCCGGCTCAATGGTAACCGAAACTCTAGAAAACGGGTTTTTGATACCAATTGATACATCAAAAGAATCAGATTTTAATGCTGAATTCAAATATATAAATTTCATCAAGTTTAGTCCTACCCATCAAAAGTTACGCACCTGAGATAATTTGGCTGATTTTCGAAAAAAGGGGGAAAGACCCTCTAAAAGTTATAGAATCTTAATGAAAATCACACCGTCATATTCAGCGTATCAGAAAACCCTACTGTAGAGGTTTCAAGCTCCAATCTACAAAAATGTGGAATTTTCCATTTTTTGCCAGAAGAAAGATCACGAATGCGTGTTTATCTGTTTTTTTTTCCCAGGGGTGATCGTATCGACCCAGTGGTCCTAGAATATTGTGGGAGGACTCATTGGAACGGAAATTAAAAGTTTTAGTGCCATTTTTAAGTGATCAAAAAAATGGAAGGCAACTAGGCCCCCTCCCACGCTCATTTTTTTCCCAAAGTCACCTGATCAAAATTTGAGATAGTCATTTTGTTCAGCATGGTTGAAAATATAATAAGTATGTCCTTTAGGATGACTTAATCCTCCGAAGTTCCCGGGGGGAGGGCTGAAAGTTATGAACTTTACCCAATGCTAACATATAGTATTGGTTATTAGGAAGTATACAGACGTTTTCAAAGGGGATTTTTTCTGGTAGTAGGGGGGTGGTTGGGTCGGGGGGTATTTGGGAAGATCTTTCCATGAAGGAAGTTTTCATGGGGGAAGAGACATTGCTATGAAGGGGGTGCCGGATTTCCCAGCATTATTTAAAAAAAAAATCAGAAATTAAATATAAAAAAACAAGTTGTCCAACTGAAAATCAGCAGTAACATCAAAACTTAAAACGAACAGAAAATATTACGTGTATGATTGGGTTCACCCTCTAGTCAATACCTCGCTCTTTAAGCCAAAGCTTTTTTAGTACTTTCATAAGAGCTATTTATTCTAAATAACGGCCTTTGTGATTAAGGGGTCATTTTTAAAGAATTGGAACGCAATTAGAACTTTAGCTTAAAGAGCGAGGTATTGACTAGGGGGTGAGCCCCCTAATATACGTAGTTGAGGAGGGGCTGTCCCCTCCTCAACGCCTCGCTCTTTACGCTAAAGTTTGACTTTCTCACAACTCTAGTTTTTTAAACAATAAAAAACTTTAGCGTAAAGAGCGAGGCGTTGAGGAGGGGACAGCCCCTTTCATATACGGAATAATTTCTGTTCGTTTTAAGTTTTAACGTCGTTCCTTACTTTCTGTTAAAAAAACTTGTTTTTTTTATTTAATTATAGTAAAGATCGATGTGGGTATAATGTATTATCTTTTTTTGTTGTTGTTGTCTAGACCAGAGCACTTCATATCGAAGGAGTTGTCGTAAGATCTTTGAAAAGGGCTCATTCGATTGAAATAAGAAAGGGCTAATGCCCTTTTTAATAGTCGAAAGTGATTGGAGGGCAACTAATCCCCTCGCACGCCCACCCTCCCATTTGCCCATTATGTCTAAAAACTAAATGTTGCCTTAGGATTAAATCAAAATGCATTGTGTTAATGCTAATTCCCTGTAAGGCATCTCAGCAGTATTCCAGGAACGACTGAGGGTATTATGTTTAAACTTTCGGGGTTACTTCCGCTCTTAAAATTTAACCAAATCAAAATAGCGTAAGTGTATCCAAGCTATCAAAGAAAGTAAACAGATTTTTTTTTTTTTTTGCGAATGGTATCAAGTTTTCCGTTTCAGGTCAACTAGAGGAGGTATGAAACTAAATTAAACACTACTATTTGTGTCCAGATTTCGAAAAGGGTGTATGTTGTTAAAAATTGCTGAAAATTTTTCTCCAGCATACAAATAGCAGGCCAAACTATAAAGTCTTAAAAAAATGAAAAGATTTAAATTATTATTTTCTTTTTCCCTGAAAAGACTATGTCAATATAAAACGAACAGAAATTAACTAAAAAAAACTTTTTCCACAAAATAAGTTTTTCAAAGAAAAGTGAAGAACTCCATTAAACAAAAAGTGAGCAAAAATGAAATCAAATAATCTACCAAGCGTGAAACTACCACAAATCAGCATCGATAAATAAATGAAACCCAAAACGAATAGAAATTACAATAAACAACTGAGTCAAACTCAAAACGAGCAGAAATTAACATAAGCTGGGCTGAAAACCCCTATGCTTTCCCAAGGCCAGAACATAATTTGCATTTTACTGAAAAAAAAAATACAAATGAATGTGCATTGTCAGTTTAATATACATATACTGATATTTAGTAATCAAAATGTTAATATTATTTGATTTATTAAAGTTATAAAAGTAGAAACATTTATATTTTTTCAGTGAAAGTGCAAATTATGTTCTGGCCTTGGGAAGGCATAGGGGTTTTGAGCCCAACTTATGTTAATTTCTGCTTGTTTTGAGTTTGACTCGGTTAGTTATTGTAATTTCTGTTCGTTTTGGGTTTTGGGTCTGAGACATGGTTGGTTGAGTGATGTGGAGGAAACTTTTAATTACTCCCTACAGAGATTCGAAGCAGTACATGTACCTAAAAAGGTTACAGAACGTTCTAGTGGAATTACTATGTTTGTGCAGTCATCTCAAATACGTGAGAAGACCAGAGCTTGATTGTCTTTTTACACAAGTTGCAAATAGTCATGCCATTTACTCTGTTGCTGTTTATGTTGAATTATTAGATGTTGGTATAGAATACCAGTTTGTTGTTTGTTTTATAAAGCTCCTCCTTACATTTCAGATCTTTTCTCTTCGTCTCTGGACCATTTCTCTCTCAGCTCGATATAGCTTCTGCTAAATAAATATGTTTTTCGGATGATTTTAATATTAACTTGCTCGAGCTTGGAGGAGATAAGGGAGTAGATTTTTTTTTTGATACTCTAACATCTAATGATCTACTTCCCTCTATATTAAACTCAACTCAGTGTGATGAGGCTAGAAAAATTGCAACTTTAGTTAAAAATATTTTTTATTCCATGCGTCTTCAAAATCTTTTCGTTGCTAGTATACTTGTTTCTGATCTTCCCGACCATTTCCCTATTTTTTTTTTGTTTCATCCTGGTGGGAGAAGGCCTGTTTCTCCTAGTAATCATGGGATTAAATACTCTATTACACCTACCCGAGCTTATTCTAAAACCAATATTCCTATTTTCAGCAGATACCTTTCCTTGTGTGATTGAGCCAATATTTGGGAGGTGAAGGATGTGGATCGTACACCAGTAAGATTTACAGCTCGGTTTAAGTATTTGGTGGATAAAACATTTCCAGTGGTGAAGCCTATTACAAAACCACAGCCGGGGGTCCCCTGGTTGACTACGGGTCTTGTATGGCGCACGTTAAATAAAGCAAAAGTGTCTAAAAGGGCTTTAGGGAGTAATGATCCGTCCGATATTAAGTATTATAAGTGTTATAACAATCACCTCACTTCTCTCATTCGTGCATCTAAGCAACGGTATTTTCTTTCCAAGATTGATGAATGTCGTGGAAACCTTAAAAAGGTTTAGTCTATCATCAACGAGGCCATCAACCGAAGGCAGAAAGGAGAATCAGAAGAATCGTATCAAAAAAATCGGCTTATTATGGTGATTTAAAATATATAAGTTTCATTAAGTTTAGTCCTACCCATTAACGGCTACGAGCCTGAGAAAACTTGCCTGGTTTTTGAAAAAAGGGGGAATCACTCCCTAAAAGTCATAAAAGCTTAATGAAAATCCCAGCATGAGATTCAACGCATCAGAAAATCCTACTGTAGAGATTTTAAGCTTCTACCAGAAAAATGGGGAATTTTGTATTTTCTGCCAGAAGAAGGATCACGGAAGCGTGTTTATTTGTTGTTTTTGTTTGTTGTTTTTTTGCAGGGGTGATCGTAATCGATCCAGTGGTTCTAGAATATCGTGTAAGGTCTCTTCATAATGGAATTAAAAGGTCTAGCTTTTTTTAAGTGACCAAAGAGATTAGAGGGTAACACGGCCCCTTTCCCCACCGCTTTTTTCCCAAAATCGTCCGATCAAAGTTTTGAGATAACCATTTTGTTCATCACGGTTTAAAAGGTCCAATAATTATGCCTTTGGATATAATATTACCCCCCACCCCCACCCCTCCACCCCCCTCACAGCGCCAGGAGAAATTGCTTTAAGTTATAAAATTTGCCCATTGTGTACGCATAGTATTTGTTATTGGGAAGCATGCATACATTTTAGGGTGGGGGGGGAGAATTTTCTGCTGTTTTTTTTTTCATGAAGGACGTGTCCATAGGGCGGGAAGTTTCCAGGGGTGAACTTGTCAGGGGAAATTATACACTGGGAGAATTTGGAAGAATTCCTATACTAAATTCTTTTTACATACCTTGCTTTCTCTTTTCCGTCTTAATTTTATGCGTGGAGTTGTAAAGGGTAATTGTCCTGGGTAAATTTTTGCCGGGATTGAACTGTCTAGAGAATATTACTGTGGGAGGGTATTTCTCCGTAGAGGTGGGCCAGATTTGCTGAGATTATTTACCGATCAAAAATTAACCGATCAAAACATAAATTAAAAAACACAAGTTTTTTCAACTGAAAGTAAGGAGCAACATTAAAACTTAAAACGAACAGAAATTATTACGTATATGAAGGGGGTTGCCTCCTCCTCAGCACCTCTTTCTTTACGCTAAATTTTGAATTTTGTCCCAACTCTTTAAGAACCACCCCTGAATCACAAGGGTCGTTTAATTAGAACAATAAGAAGTTTTTTAAAAGTCCTAAAAACTTTAGCGCAAAGAGTGAGTTGTTGAGGAGGAGGCAACTCCCTTCATATACGTAATAATTCTTGTTTGTTTCAAGTTTTAATATTGCTCCTTATTTTCAGTTGAAAAAACTTATTTTTTATTTAATTTATTAATATAACAGTGAAATTTATCACAGCGCATCCTCTTCCCTTTTTAAAACCATACCGTTCTTTTTTTGAACTGTATCTACAAAATCTCTTAGTATAATAAGTAGCATCATGCTGTGTAATTTGGTTCCTACATGAACCATTCTAATGCTTCTGACACTCTATTGCTTCGCAATTATAACACTTTCTTTTATCACCTTTCTTATAAAGGTTTTTAATGAAAGTTTTCCTCAATCACTAGGTCTTCCCCTTTTTCAAAAATAGGGTTGTAATGCTCAGTAGTTTATCTCTAACTTCACAGTCACCACGTTTCAATAACTCATTTACCGGACTCAGCAATTGAGGCCTTATTAATATTTTTGCCCTTATTAGTACTGGCCCTGCCTCTTCTTCGCATAATAGATTTCCCATGACTTCCAAATTATCAAAAATATCTCCCTTCTTTTCAATATTATTTTCAATAAGTTTATTATCGTTTGAAAAATTCTCAAAATAATGTCCCTCTCCCTTTTTAGCACTGTTTTTATCACTAATTGGGGCTCTACTCTTATATGTAACGGGGACTACTTCCCATTTATTGTTCTCTCTCAATTACCTAACATGCCAATACAATATGTTACTAAAATACCGTCTGGCTGAGTTTTTCTAGGTCCTCAGCAATTTTATCCATCGCCTCTACTTCAGACTTCCTTAATTTAAACTTTAATGCCTTCTCTAATTCCCTCACTTTTCCCTTTTTCTCAAATGATCCATTAACCAAAAAATTGCGGTACATGCCCCTTCTCTTCTCTACCAAGCTTACTACATTTTTGCTCATATTCTAGCTATTTCTAGCTTTCCTAAGACACTTTCTGCTACTTAGCAACATGTTTCTCTAAAATTATATAGGAAAACTGATTGTACAAAGAGGTCAAATATAATTTGTTGAATAAGGAGGCCTATAAATATCGGTTTGACAAAAGGTGTTATGTAGCGTCTTTTGAATTACCCTAGCCGAATAGCCAAATTCAGTTTTTACAATAGAAAAGGTCTACGGGCAAAATTGTGCGATTTTTCATTACGTGATTGTAAGCGAATACCTAAGGCTTAAGTACCCATGACAGCAAAAAAATATTTGATTGTGTGAGTGGTTATGTGGAAACAATGCACATCTAGCAATAGTATATACCAAACAAGACAATGCAAGAAATATCTTTTTTTAAATAAGAAAAATTAGGCACTCAATTTCTAATGAAAAAGAACTCAATATATTTTATACCGTTTTTAATAGTACTGATTCCCAGATAAAGGAAAAAAAGCATGGGTGATAAATTAGCAAAATATGCTAAAACTATTGGCTATAAAAGCTTAAGAAGACTACCCTTTGAAGGTGTGATTGTTTTATGTAATTTCGACTTGGATTCCACCCGGCCTCTGCTGCTGTATTGGTGTGTCTTTTCTTCTCACCATCCGATGAATATGGCAGTGGTATTTGGCCATACGTAATATGGTTAGTTTACATCATTATTGGATGTGACCGAGTCAGCAGAGTTAATGACTTCTACTTCAGTCCGTGATAGTTTTTTAGCAGCGGAGGAGTTTGCAGAGGTCTTCATTCGCTATTCCGTCGAAGTAGGTGATCCCTGAAATATGCTGGAGTCATTTTGCTTCAACTATGGACATTCGATACTCATCATCAGCTTTGACTGACTAGGTTTCACTTGCATGCATTGACATGGGTAAAAAGAGGTAAAAAGTTGGACCTTCAGTGACTTTAACAGTGATTTTCTTATCCATATTGATTATTGGCTGTAAATACTGCTGCATGCCAGACAGGGCTGTCACCTATGGGGGGACGCTCCCCCACTGTTTTTAGTTACTCGATAAAAAAAAAATAATTCGGTAAAATCGAGGCGCTTTGTGCCACAATTTTTCCGACGACGTTAAAACTCTTTGTTTAGTTCAATAAACACCACGAAAATACTGACATGTCATCTACAGAAATTTCAAACTTGGTCGGTAAACGCAGCAGTTTTACCGGCCCCTGCCTTGTTTTTATAGATGGTGCCAAAACTTTCCATTTGGTTAAATAAACAGTATTAAAATAGTGGCATGACACGTACCGAAATCTAAATCTCCGTTGGTAAAAGCGGCGGTCTTGCCGACTCTTGCAGTGACTTTACGTAATGTATTCGAAACGGATTTTATGCTAATTATTGACAAAAAAAAGTCTGTAAAAATGACCAGCCGGTCTGTAAAATCTCTTGCTCCCCCCCCCCCCCAAAAAAAAAAAAAAAATTGGCTATTAACGACACTGATCCCAGACCAAGTCATCCTTATTTTCATCCTAAAACGTAGCAACAATGACGAAAATTTCATACTGCCCTAAAAACTTCTTAATTCTGAAACAACCAAAGAACAATCTTAGGAAATTGTGGTTTACAGGTAATAATAGATTTAAGACGGTTCCAGAGAGAAATTGTTTAATTTTGATGTCTTTGGTGCTTCAATTTTATCCTGAATCGTTTTTCAGTTTTGTGGGGTTTTTTTCAGAAATTTGCTCAATGGCTTTCAAACCGACCAAGCTTTGCAACCTCATTAGTGATATTCAGCAGAAAATTATTTAACTATAATGGAACACTCATATCTGGGAAATGTGCTTGAGATTGGTATAACAGCGGCGTCATTTTGTTCTGAACTGAGGGAGAGGGAGCTAAGCGATCTCTTTGAGCCCCCCAAAGTGGTCGGCTCATAATTGTTTAAGAGCTCCGTTCCTTCACAGTGGTTAGCACAGGTCTCTCCCAAAATCAACTAATAATAGTAAGAAGCAATTTAAAAGTTTTTGATAAATACAGAGAACTTCAGTTGAAAAGTAATTCACAGTTTTATTGCAAAACTGGGAAACAACGAGGTCTCATTTTTCTAAAAATACCAACCATAGCCACGAAATCCAATAATTTCACACAATTTGTTTTCACTAAACACCAACATCAGATCCCTGAGCCTTTCATCACCCATCGCTGATCTTAAATAAGTTTTAATCCGGCTTAATTTAGAAAAAAATCTCATTACAAGCCGTTGTGATAGGCAGAGTAATGAAGATATGTATAAATTTCAAAACTTCGGAATATGCTATCAACATAGCCTTCACCAAATTGTGAAGTTCTAAGAGATCTTTTGGCCTTTCAAACAGTCCGTGGTAACGAATAGTGAGTAAGGAGCGTCCCGGCTATATAATAACCAAAACTCTAAAAATCGGAATTTTGATACCAATAGATACATATAAAGAATAAGATTTTTATGATGATTTTAATTATAAAAGTTTCATCAAGTTTAGTCCTACCCATCAAAAGCTACGCGCCTGAGAAAATATGCCTGATTTTCGGAAAAAGGGGGAAGCGCCCCCTAAAAGTTATAGAACCTTTGTAAAAATCAAACCATCAGATTCAGCGTATCAGAGAACCCTACTGTAGAGGTTTCAAGCTCATATCTGCAAAAATGTGGAATTTTGTATTTTTTGCCAGAAGAAAGATCACGGATGCGTGTTCACTTGTTTTTTTTGTTTGTTTGTTTGTTGTTTTTTTTCAGGAGTGATCGTATCGACCCAGTGGTCCTACAATATTGCGAGAGGGCTTATTCGAACGGAAATTAAAAGTTTTAGTGCCCTTTTTAAGTGACTCAAAAAATGGAGGGCAACTAGGCCCCCTCCCACGCTCATTTTTTCCCTTAAGTCACCCGATCAAAATTTTGAGACATCCATTTTGTCCAGTATGGTCGGAATATAATAACTATGTCTTTGAGGATGAGTTAATCCCCCATAGTCCCCGGGGGAAGGGCTGCAAGTTATGAACTTTACCCAATGTTTACATATACTATTGGTTATTGGAAAGTATGCAGACGTTTTCAGGGGATTTTTTCTGGTAGCGGGGGGAAGGGGGGGGGGTTTGTCGGTGGTTAAGTGGGAGGACCTTTCCATGGAGGAAGTTTTCATGGGGGAAGGTACATTGCTATGAAGGGGGCGCCGGATTTCTCACCATTATTAAAGTTAAAGATAAGAAATTAATAAAAAAAACAAGTTTTTTTAACTGAAAGCAAGGAGCAGCATCAAAACTTAAAACGAACAAAAATTATTATGTATATGAATGGGTTCACCCCCTAGTCAATACCTCGCTCTTTACGCTAAAGATTTTTTGTACTTTCATAAGAGCTATTTATTCTAATTAACGGCCTTTGTGATTAAGGGGTCATTTTTAAAGAATTGGGACAAAATTCGAACTTTTGCGTAAAGAGCAAGGTATTGACTAGGGGGCGAACTCGCTAATATACGTATTAAAAATATATTAATATAGAAGTTCGTTACGTAGCTTAATTTGTAAGTTATGAATATTTATTATTAATAAGAACGTGCAAAGTTTGTTTTAATTATTCAAGTACGGTGAGCCAAAATCAAACATGTATCAATTCAAAAACGTTCAGAAATTAAATAATAAAAAACAAGTTTTTAACTGAAAGTAAGGAGTGACATTAAAACTTAAAACTAACAGAAATTATTCCGTATATGAAAGGGGCTGTCCCCTCTTCTACACCCCGCTCTTTACGCTAAAGTTAAACTCTTTCTCACAACTCTATTTTTTTTAAAACCATAAAAAACTTTAGCGTAAAGAGCGAGGCGTTGAGGGGGGACAGCCCCTTTCATATACGGAATAATTTCTGTTCGTTTTAAGTTTTAATGTCGCTCCTTACTTTCAGTTAAAACAAAACTAGTTTTGTTTTATTATTTAGTTGCCTAAAGAGTCGATATATCTTCTCACAAGATCTGTTTGCAAGGCAAGCAGGGTTGTGTCAAGGCAAATTTCTTTGTAATGAACTGCCAGACTAGCTTGTCAGCTGGTATTGAGAAAGTGCGGCGGATCAAGATCTAATGCAGATATAGACTCTAACAGTTATTAAATAAAAAAAAAAAACAAGTTTTTTTTTAACTGAAAGTAAGAAACGACGTTAAAACTTAAAACGAACAGAAATTATTCCGTATATGAAAGGGGCTGTCCCCTCCTCAACTCCTCGCTCTTTACGCTAAAGTTTTTTATTGTTTAAAAGAAAATAGAGTTGTGAGAAAGTCAAACTTTAGCGTAAAGAGTGAGGCTTTGAGGGGGGGCAGCCCCTTTCATATACGGAATAATTTCTGTTCGTTTTAAGTTTTAACGTCGTTCCTTACTTTCAGTTAAAAAAACTTGTTTTTTTTATTTAATTTTTGAACGTTTTTGAATTAATACAGGTTTTGATTTTGGCTCACCGTACATGAATAATGACAACAAAGTTTTCATATTAATTTTACTTTTATTTGGTTAAATGGCTTTCTCGAAAGTTGTTTAATTTTATTTACGAACGTTATTAGTAACAAATATACGTAACTTACGAATTAACTTGGGTAACGAACTTCTATATTCCCATACTGTTAATACGTATATTAGGGGGCTCACCCCCTAGTCAATACCTTGCTCTTTAAACTGAAAATCGAATTTTGTTCTAATTCTTTAAAAATGACCCCTTAATCACAAAGGCCGTTAATTAGAATAAATAGCTCTTATGAAAGTACTAAAAAAGTTTTGGCTTAAAGAGTGAGGTATTGACTAGTGGGTGAACCCAATCATATACGTGATATTTTCTGTTCGTTTTAAGTTTTGATGGTGCTCCTTACTTTCAGTTGAAAAACTTGTTTTTTTTATCTAATTTCTGATCTTTTTTTAAATAATGCTGGGAAATCCGGCGCCCCCTTCATAGCAATGTCCCATCCCCCATGAAAACTTCCTTCATGGAAAGATCCTCCCACATAAACCCCGGACCCAACCCCTCCCCCCACTACCAGAAAAAATCCCCCCTGAAAACGTCTGTATGCTTCCCAATAACCAATACTATAAGTTAACATTGGTAAAGTTCATAATTTTCAGCCCTTCCCTCGGGATTTTGGGGGATTAAGTCATCCTAAACGACATAGTTATCATATTTTCGACCATGCTGAACAAAATGGCTATCTCAAAATTTTGATCGGGTGACTTTGGGAAAAATGTGCGTGGGAGGGGGCCTAGTTGCCCTCCATTTTTCTGGTAACTTAAAAAGGACACTAAAACTTTAAATTTCCGTTCCAATGAGCCACCCACAATATTCTAGGACCAATGGGTTGATGCGATCACCCCTGGAAAAAAAGAACAAATAAACACGCATTCGTGATCTTTCTTCTAGCAAAAAATGCAAAATTCCACATTTTTGTAGATAGGTGCTTGAAACCTCTACAGTAGGGTTCTTTGAGACGCTGGAAAGGATGGTGTGATTTTCATTAAGGTTCTTTAACGTTTAGGGGGTCTTTCCCCCTTTTATCTAAAATCAGCCAAATTTTCTCAGGCGCTTAACTTTTGATCGGTAAGACTAAACTTGATGAAACTTATATATTTGAAATCAGCATTAAAATCTAATTTTTTTATTTATCTATTGGTATCAAAGTTCCGTTTTTAAGAGTTTCGGTTACCATTGAGCTGGGTCGCTCCTTACTTACAGTTCGCTACCACAAACTGTTTGAAAGAGCATTCGTGAAGCAGCTCTCAAACTCACAGCACAATCCGTCTATCACAAGAAATTAATCCCTTCTGAAAGCATCTTTAGTTGATTCTTTCCCTTCAGCATGGTCACTTTTTCCCGAAGTCCACATGGTTACAAAATCAGGTAAGCTGGAAGCTACTTACTGTGCACTTTTTGGTCTTTTTCATGAGGAACCAGAATTTGGAAAATTTTGTAAAAGAACTTCAGTAAGACCACACTCACGAGAGAATTCTTTTGCTTGATGAAACATTACGTCAAAAGCTTTTTCAGTGTGCATGTCAATAATTTATCTCGCGTAGCTCCAGTACAACCAGTAAAAAAAAAGCTAAAGATTACAGCATTGGACTTTGCAGTCCTTACCGGCGGTGCTGATCTCCATTTCTTGGCCCTTCAGCCAGGAAGTGAAATGAGGGGTTGGAGGTCAACCCTCCTGTGCTTTCACACACCCTTCCTTTTTACCTTCCCCAGGTTTCTCTAGGTATCCATTTAAAGCTGGGTCGACTCTGGCTGAGCTTACAGAGTCACGCTCAAAACAGAGATATTGTGGCAAAAAAAATCCGCTAGATGAAGTGTAAATATAAAATTCAAATGTCTGATGACTGGTTGCAAGTCCGTGGGTCTGAGCCCACGTCTGAAGAATGTTTAGGCAATTGATGAAACAGTCGATACATTCAGTACTTTCTTCACCCATATATATATCAGTATACCAATCGTGTAGTAGATGATTTCTCCAACTGAGCAACAGTTATGTCAGCGGCTTTCTGAGCTTCAGCAAACAGTTAGTAGTGTATATTGCAAATCAACCAATACAAGGTTGAGTCTATGAGCACGGCGGTAAATGCACATTGCATGCGGTGCAACTGTTTTAATACCAGCTTGCATACTTGAATGTGGCTGCTCATGGCACTGGCTTGATATTTTCATAGATAAATTGAAAAAAACAACAAAGTTGCCCCCCCCTTCTGGATCTCAAACAGTAAATTCACCCCCCCCCCATCCAAAATTTAGGTCTCTTATTTGTTTTGTTTTTTTTCATGTTTTTCTCTCCTTTTATATAAGTCTGTTCAAGCCAAGGTCCCCCCCCCCATTGATAAGGCCTTTCAATTGTGAAGTAGAAATATTGGTCTTAGATTGTTGGTACAATTTCTTTTTGACTGACCTATTAACAAATCTAGTGCTTTTTCCATATTTTCGTTTTGTTATAATCTTGGGTATATATATGCTTCCAATTCAGTTAACCATTTGTGTCAAAGTTACTCGCCTTGCATGGGCGCCCATAAGGGAGGGCACCAGCCCCCTCATGGCTGAATGATACTGCCTTTTTTTATATTTTTGTTTTGAGATTTCTATTATATAGCACTAAAAGTGCCAATTAGACCACTTAAGCCCCCCCCCTCTGGAATTCAACCTTTTGTTGGTAAAATACCTTTGGAACTTCATGACTCGGTAAAGGACTTCGTTTTCCCGTACATGAAAAGACCCACCTAAAAAGACCTCACGGTTGCGTTTCTTACGAAGATTAACACGAATATGAGCAACCCCCTAAAAATATATGCTTCCAATTCAGTCAACCTTTTGTGTCAAAGCTACTCGCCTGGCATGGGCGCCCATAAGGGGAGGCACCAGCCCCCTCATGACTTAATGATACTGCCTTTTTTTTATATTTTTGTTTTGAGATTTCTATTATATAGCATTAAAAGTGCCAATTAGACCAGGTAAGCCCCCCCCCCCTGGACTTCAGCCTATTGAAGGTGAAATACCTTTGGAATTTCATGACTCGGTAAAGGACTTTGTTTTCCCGTGCATAAATAAACCCACCTAATAAGATTAGGTACTGTCCTTCAAGATTTTTATCGATTCTTTCAATTGTCCTTTCATATAATATATTTTTTCGTATCTTTTCTGAAATCATAAAAAATAACTGGTCTAAAATTCTCACTTTGGTTGTCTCAAAATTCAAGAAGCTAAACTTCAAGACAATTACATACAATTCAGAAAAGATCCAAGGACATACTCAAAGAAATAAAGAGTACATAATACATCTATATAGACGGGATCACTGCCCCAGAATCGCGTAATAGACATGAATTATGTTGTTACAAGTTCTGAGTCGCCTTGTTGTAATGAAAGTCGGGCACCGTGGCTTTTACAAAAAAACATTAAAAATGTGTAATGAAATATGAATAATAAATATATATGTTTGGGAATGAAGCTCACAATAGACTGTTGTGAAGTGCAGCTCTATTAGAAACGAATTTGTTTTAATTGAAGCCGAAATTTTTTCACACTTAAGATCAAATCAATATAATTGTGACTACTGATTCGGGGCCCCTCCTAAAATCAGAGGGGGGCTATAGCCCCAGCCAGCTCCTCCCAGATGACGCCCCTGTGGTATAACCTATTCACCATTCAGAAGCTTAAATCAAGCACAGGGGTTTATTTATGGGAACCTTCGACAAAATTTCAAAGCAACTTGCTCAGAAATTGGAAATTGAAAGTATATTCTATACGCGTACGACGAAACCTTGCTCAAACAATAATGGAATTAATGTTTTGTTGTTACCCTGAAACTTTCTAAGAAAAAGCAGAAGTTGCTCAGAATTGTGAGCAACTACAGCCAAATCTACTTCTACCACCGAAATAGAAATTAAGAATAGTATTATGTACTTTGACAAAATTGATCCTCTTTAAATTCAAAAATGGTTTCAAGTATTTTGAAATTTGCAAAACCACCAATTGGAAAAACAAGTAATTATTTTGAAATTTAATCATAGCATAAAAGACCAGGAAGACGTTAGTATAAACTTTGAAATAATTTTGGTGGCAACACAGAAACTTAAGCAGCAAAGAAGTGCGATTTCCAGTCTTTTAAGCTTAAAAAGCTCCAAGAGCTATGTACATACTTCTTGCAAGCATCTTAGAAACTTTTCCTGAAAAGGCTTTAGAAAATCAGTTCTAATTTCTCAAACTTTTCGGATTAAAATTAAAGATACGCTTGGATCTCTAATCTGTGTTCCCTTTTGAAAACCATTAGAAGTTTCTTGGCAATGGTGTCTTAGGCAAACAGAAAACAACATTTAGTGGCCAAAAGTCTTTTCTCATTTCTTTCGAAGATGGATTAATTCAAGGTAGTTAAGAGCTCTCTTTCCTATGCAAGTGCAGACTCCATGGATTAAAATTATAAGAAAATAAAAGCTGTCTTATAATCTATTCAGCAAAGACTTTCTTTTTGTAACTCTTTCTTATTTTTGAAGCGGAGCAGATCAATACTCAGAATAAAACGACAAATTCCTTTTAGTTCTAAAAATAATTCCCCCCATTCTAATTGAAATTCAAAATAAAGATGTACGTTGTACCTAAACTGCTTGCTAAACTAATTATTTCATAAGGTATATAGGACGTAAGGTGATTTAATAGATTCACTATTGTTAAAATTGCCGTTCATATAAAATATCGTGATAGGCACTGCATTTGAGGATTTAGGCATTCGCATGCGTAATAACTGCAGTTCCTCAAAAATATTGTAGTAACCCTTGGACTCATCACTACTTTATTCGTTAAGTAAAATTAGTTAGGGCTAATTGACATTTTGATGTATTTGTATGTATTAAACAGTCGTAGTTGCGAACTGTAAGTAATGAGCGACTCTTGCTGTTAGTAACGGAAGCTCTATAAAGCTCTACAGAATCACCTTAAAGCCCTTAGCCTTTTGGACACCAAAACATGCCCCCCCCCTTTCCCATAACAAATATTGTATGTGTACAATAGTCGAATTGCATAACTTACAAGGGGGTGTTGTCATTTCTAGAGGCATAGTCATTGAACCTTTCACCACGCTGAACAATATGGCTATCTCAGTATTTTGATCTGTCGTTCTTGGGGAAAAAAAAAATGTGGGAAGGGCACTGGTTGCCCTAAAAGCGCTTCTGATTCTTGATACGATATAATATATACATATATATATATTATATATTATATATATTATATATATATATATATATATATATATATATATATATATATATATATATATATATATATATATATATATATATATATATATATATATATATATATATATATATATATATATATAATTATATATGTGTGTAAGTAATAATTGTGTATGTATTTATGCATGTATGTATGTTCTCGAAAACGGCTCCATATTTTTTTGCTGGTATCTTGGGATATTCTCGCATAGAAAAACGATCTAGATGGGTCAGAAGTCTGAGGAGATCCTTAACAGCTTTTATTTTGGTTTTTGCAAATGACGCCATGTACTATGCTATTACATCATATAAACATTTCTTATGACATCATATATGGCATTTTCTTAGATGATGTCATGCATAGCATAAACAAGATTGTCGAGTTTCCAACGCGACAGTTATTTATATATGTAATGTCTGTTGGAAGACCCAAAAAACGAAAATTTGCAGTTGCAGTTACTATAAATGATGATTCCTTGAAATCGACACCTGAACTATCAAACGGGATAAGATGTGAAATTTGACAACCTCGACCATCAATTGTGACAATACTAATACGGATAGCTAAAGCAAAGGCCATAGCTAAATGTCTGAAATAATCCAAATCCAAAAACGTATCAAAAATGAAAATGAAGAGCAAAGACACGCGCGGTTAGAGAATATGCAAAAATTACAATTAGAGTGTGTTTAAAATTAAAATGAAGGTTGAAGACACACGCGATTAGAAAACATACGACACTGAACAAGTGAGGGAGTAAAAAATGAAAATGAAGAGCAGAGAGTCAATGAAAATCAACCTGGACAGCGAGAATCAAAATGTGCCAAAATTGATAATGACAGTGATGATGATTACGTCTGGGGTTTGACATAGATAAGGTCATCAATACCTACCATATCTTTGTTAAAAAAAAAACAAAGGTTCGGCAATGCGTATTTCATAATGACGAAAGATAAGCCGAGATGTAGCGAACCAAACAAATTGGAAATGATAGCGATGATGATTAGGTTTTGGGTTTCGACATGGATAAGGTCATCAATACCTACCATACCTTTGAAAATCAAAGAATGGACTGTATAAATCGTTGGAAGAAAAATAAGTTTTTGTCCCACCATGTGAACAATTAAAAGAAACAAAAGGTTCGGCGATGCATCTTTCACAATGACAAAAGACAAGCCAAGGCAAAAGCAGTTTTTGTCCCACCACCTGATCAAATGAAAGAAACAAAGGTTCGGCAATATGTCTTTCATAATGACAAAAGACAAGCCGAGGCAAAACTTAAAGGTGTAATAAAAAATGTAATTTTACAAAGGCCCCACTTCTAATTTAAAGTCCATTTGGACAGCCTAACATCAAAAAAGGCTCAAATTGTCTGCGTTTAGGAGACAAGCGACAGTGAAAATCTATATATAGAAGCCTGCCGCGAGCCAAGTGCCGGGGCCTGGTGGCGAAGCCACCGGGCTCCCGGTACTACATATATATATATAGATAACATATGTATATGTATAGTACCGGGAGCCCGGCTATTTCCCTGCCAGTCCACCGCCCTCGGCAAATGGCAGGCTTCTATATATAGATTTTCAAAAGTATGGAAGGCATTGACTACCATCTTTGTTTTTTTTAATTGTTAAGGTGGTGGGACAAAAGATTTTCTTTTGCCTTGGCTCGTCTTTTGTCATTATGGAAGACATATCGCCGAAACTTTGTTTCTTTTAATTGTTCAGGTGGTGGGACAAACATTTCCTTTTCTTCCAACAATTTATCTAGTCCATATTCTGATTTTCAAATGTATGGTAGGCATTGATGACATTATCATAGGCAGCGCAATCGCGCTGCCTAAGTAAAGAACAATCTTGACACAATGTATTATTTTTTTTTTTTTTTTTGGTTTTAGACCAGGGCAATTCGTATTGAAGGAGTTGTCTTAAAAACTTTGAAAAGGACTCATTCAGTTGGAAATTGGAGTAGCTAGTGCCCTTTTTAAGAGTCGAGAGTGATTGGAAGGCAACTAACAACCCATCTACGCCCACTGTTTCTCCAAACAAATTTAGTAAAAATTTTGAGATAGCCATTTTGTTCAGCATAGTTGATTTCCAGATAGAAATTATGTTATGAAAGACATATCACCGAACCATTGTGTATTTTAATTGTTCAGGTGGCGGGACAAAAATTTCTTTTTCTTCCAAAAATTTATCTAGTCCATATTCTGATTTTCAAATGTATGGTAGGCATAGATGACCTTATCATAGGCAGGGCAATCGCGCTGCCTAAGTAAAGAACGATGTTGACACAATGTATTATTTATTTTTTGTTTTGTTTTAGACCAGGGCACTTCGTATTGAAGGAGTTGTCTTAAAAATTTTGAAAAGGGCTCATTCAATTGGAAATTGGAATAGCTAGTGCCCTTTTTAATAGTCGAGAGTGATTGGAAGGCAACTAACAACCCATCTACGCCCACTGTTTCTCCAAACAAATTTAGTAAAAATTTTGAGATAGACATTTTGTTCAGCATAGTTGATTTCCAGATAGAAATTATGTTATGAAAGACATATCGCCGAATCTTTGTGTCTTTCAATTGTTCAAATGGTGGGACAAACATATATTTTTCTTCCAACAATTTATCTACTCCTTATTTTGATTTTCAAATGTATGGTAGGCATAGATGACCTTATCATAGGCAGGGCAATCGCGCTGCCTAAGTAAAGAACGATGTTGACACAATGTATTATTTATTTTATTTTTTGGTTTTAGACCAGGGCACTTCGTATCGAAAGAGTTGTCACAGAAACTTTGAGAAGGGCTCATTCGATTGAAAATTGGAATAGCTAGTGCCCTTTTTAACAGTCAAAAGTGATTGGAAGGCAACTAACAACCCATTCACGCCCACCATTTCCCCAAACACATCAAATCAAAACTTTGAGATAGCCATTTTGTTCAGCATAGTTGAGTTCCAGATATAAATTATGTTTTTGAGGAGGACACTCCCCCACAGCCCTCAGGGCAAGGGTTGTAAGTTATGCCGTGGAGGCATATAAGATTTTTATAGAAAGCGTTCTTGTATAAACTTCAAAAAAGGCTCATTCAATTGGAAATTCAAAGTGCTAGTGCCCTTTTTAATAGTCAAAAGTGATGGGACGGAAACTAACCCCCTTTCACGCCCAACTTTTCCCCAAACAAATAAATCAAAATTTTTAGATAGCCATTTTGTTCAACATAGTTGAAAGGTTTGGAAATTAGGTCTTTAAGGATGACACCCCCACCCCCCACCCAGAGCCCTAAGGACAAGGGTTGTTGGTTATGCCCTGGGGGCATATAAGGTTTTTATATATGTTGTCGTAGAAACTTCAAAAAGGGCTCATTCAATTGGAAATTGAACGGGCTAGTGGCCTTTTTAATAGTATTCAACGTAGTTGAAAGTTCTGAAAACTACGATTTTGAGGATGGCAGACCCCCAAACCCCTCAGGGCAAGGGTTGTAAGTTATGCCCTGGGGACATATAAGGTTTTTATAGAAAGTGTTTTTGTAGAGACTTCAAAAGGGCTAATTCTATTGGAAATTCAAAGGGCTAGTGTCCTTTTTAATAGTCAAAACTGATTGGAGGGCAACTGCCCCCCCTCTCAAAATAACACATCCAATCAAAGTACTGAGATAGCCATTTTGTTCAACGTAGATGAAAGTTCTGGATATTAGGTCTTTGAGGATAAAACTTACCCCAGAGCCCTCAGGACTAAGGTTGTAAGTTATGCCCTGAGGGCATATGATGTTTTTTATAGAAAATGTTGACGTAGAAACTTGAAAAAAGGCTAATTCAATTGGAAATTGAAAGGGCTAGTGCCCTTTTTAATAGGTTGGTTGAAACCAATTGTAGGGCAACTAACATCCCTCTCGCGCCCACAATTTCCCCAAACACATCCAATCAAAATTTTTCAGTTAGCCATTTTTTCAATGTGGTAAAAAGTTCTAGATATTATGTCTTTGAGGATGATCAACCCCCACACCCCTCAGAGCGGGGGTTGTAAGTTATGCCCGTGGGGCATATAAGGCTCTTATAGAACATTGTAATAGAAACTTCGAAAACTTTGCAGGGCTATTGCCCTTTTTAACAGTCAAAAGTGATTGGAGGAAAACTAACACCCCTCCCACGCCCACCATTTCCCCAAAAACCTCCAATAAAAATTTTGAAATAGCCATTTTGTTCAACGAAGTTGAAAATTTCAGAAATTATGTCTTTGAGGATGGCCCTCCCCCCACAGCCCTCAGCCCAAGGGTTGTAAGTTAAGCCCTGGGGGCATATAAGATTTTATAGAAAGCGTTGTCGTAGAAACTTCAAAAACGGCTCATTCGATTGGAAATTAAAAGCGTTAGTGTCCTATTAATTGGTCTAAAGTGATTGTAGAGCAACTAACGCCCCTCTCAAGCCTACCATTATCCCAAACACATCCAATGAAAATTTTAAGATGGACATTTTGTTCAACATAGTTGAAACTTCTGGAAATTAGGTCTTTGCCAGCATTGTCGTAGAAACTTCAAAAAGAACTCATTCAATTGAGAATTGAGAGGGCTAGTGTCCTTATTAATATTCAAAAGTAATTGGAGGGCGAATGACCCCCCCCCCATACCCATCATTTCCCCAATCACTTCCGATCAATATTTTTATATAGCAATTTTGTTGAGTGTAGTTTAAAGGTCCGGAAATTGCGTTTTTGAGTATGACAACCCCCAACAGCCCTCAGGTCCAAGGTTGTAAGTTATGCCCTGGGAGCATATGATTTCATATAGAAAGCGTTGTCGAAAAAACTTCAAAAAGGGCTCTTTCGATTGGAAATTGAGAGACCTATTTCCCTTTTTAATAGTCGAAAGTAATCAGAGGGAGAATCGCTCCCCCCCCCTCCAACGCCCATCATTTTCCCAAGCATTTCTAATCAACATTTTGATATGGCCATTTTGTTCAACGTAGTTGAAAGGTCTGGAAATTATTTCTTTGAGGATGAAAACCCTCCCCCTATAGCCCTCATGACAAGGGCCGTAAGTTGTGCCCTTGGGGCATATGACGTTTTTTTTAGAAAGTTTTGTCGTAGGAGCTTCAAAAAGGGCTCATTCGATTGGAAATTGAGAGGACTAGTGCCTTTTTTTTAGTCAAAAATGACTGAGGGCAAATGTCTCCCTTCACGCCTATCATTTCCCGAAACACTTCCAATCAAAATTCTGATATAGCCATTCTGTTAGAAGGGACCATTATATAAGAAAGGCCTGGAAATCATGTCTTTGGGGATAACAAGTCCCTCCAGCCCTCAGGGCAAGGGTTGTAAGTTGTGCCCTGGGGACATATAGGTTTTTTATAGAAAGTGTGGTCATAGAAACTTCAAAGGGGGCTCATTGGATTGGTAATCAGGCACTCTAGTGCTTTGTTAAGAGTCAAAGTGATCCGGGGGCAGCTACCCTCTCACCCCTGCACACATTTCATATTGTCCCAAAGTTCGTCTAATAGAAATTTTGAGATCACCATTCTATTCAAAATAGTCTAAATATCATATAACAAGGCTTTTGGGGTTGAAACAAACCCCAGAGATTAGGGGCAAGGGTTGTAAGTTTTGCCCAAGGGGTATTAAAGGTTTTTTTGGAAGGGATGGTTGTTTA
>CM051265.1:1693711-1711211 GCA_027921565.1 Artemia sinica
AATGGCTTGTGCCCTTTTTAATAGTCAAAAGTAATTGAAAGGCAACTAACACCCCTTCCACGCCCACCATTTCCCGAAACACATCCAATCAAAATTTTGAGATAGCCATTTTGTTCAGCGTAGTTGATTTCCCGACAGAAATTAGGTTTTTGAGGAGGACACTCCCCCACAGCCCTCAGGGCAAGTGTTGTAAGTTATGCCCTGGGGGCATATAAAGTTTTTATAGAAAGCGTTGTCATAGAAACTTCAAAAAAGGCTCATTCGATTGGAAATTCAAAGCGCTAGTGACCTTTTAATATTCGAGAGTGAAGGGAGGGCAACTAACCCCTCTCTCACGCCCGCCTTTTCCCCAAACACATCCAATCAAAATTTTGAGATAGTCATTTTGTTCAACGTAGTTGAAAGTTCTGGAAATAAGATCTTTGAGGTTGACAACCCCCCCCCCCCACATCACTCAAGACAAGGATTGTAAGTTATCCCCTGGGGGCATATAAGGTTTTTATAGAAACCGTTGTCGTAGAAACTTCAAAAAGGACTCATTCGATTGGAAAAAGAATGGCTAGTGCCCTTTTTCATAGTCGAAAGTGATTGGAAGGCAACTAACACCCCTTCTTCGTCCACCATTTCCCCAAACACATCCAAACAAAATTTTGAGATAACCATTTTGTTCCACGCAGTTGAAAGTTCTGGATACTATACCTTTGAGCAGGACACTCCCCCCACAGTCTTCAGGGCAAGGATTATAAGTTATGCCCTGGGGCATATAAGGTTTTTATTGAGATCTTTGTTGTAGAAACTTGAAAAGGGCTCATTCGATTCGAAATTCAAAGGGCTAGTGCCTTTTTTAATAGTCGGAAGTGATTTGAGGGCAACTAACCCCCATTTTACGCCCACCTTTCCCCAAATGAATGTGTATTGAATGTGGCTTGTCAGATTAATATACATATACTGATATTTAGTATTCAAAATGTTAATATTATTTGATTTATTAAAGTTATAAAAGTAAAACATTTATAATTTTTCAGTAAAGTGCAAATTATGTTCTGGCCTTGGGAAGGCATAGGGGTTTTGAGCCTAACTCGTGTTAATTTCTGCTCGTTTTGAGTTTGACTCGGTTATTTATTGTAGTTTTGGTTCGTTTTGGGTTTAGTTTTTGCTCATTTTTGGTTTAATGGAGTTTTTTACTTTTCTTTGAAAAACTTATTCTGTGGAAAGATTTGTTTAATTAATGTTGCAAAAGACCCATATTTGGATTAGATGTATGCAGATGATTGAGTATGGATATTTCGATTCTGTTAGAACTTTTTATCTTAAAATTCAATTAAACTTGACGAAAACATTAAAAGGAGTATATATGAAAATCTGAAATATGTTCGAGTAACTTTCGATGACTATTTTTCCAACGGATATAATGCGTACATCTCAAAAAACTGGTTACGTAATCCATTTCAAGGAAATGCAAGTTCAGAAATGTAAGTTTAGTCTCTAAATATACTGGAAAGAGAAAAACTCAGAATTTTATCTTGTGACAGTTCTCTAATAAGAAATGTTTAGAGATCAATCTTTAATTGACTTCTGGGTCAGTATACAAAATGAATATCCTGTTCTGTCAAAAAAAAAACATTGAAGTTTTATTACCATTTTGCACAACATATCTATGCGAGAAAGGATTTTAAACGTATACTTATCTGAGAGATGAATATAGAATTAGGTTAAATGCAGAACCTGATCTAAGACTGAAATTGTCAGATATTGAACCTAACCTTGAATTGCTTTGTTTTATCAATCAGCAACAAATATTCCATTAAAAGTTTATTTCCAAATGTAAAATATAAGAACCAGTTAGTTAAGTTTATCTTGTGCTCAACTTTTATCGCCTCAATTAAGTCTTACTAACGTTTTATTTAAATATTTTACTATTAATATAATCAATTGTTATGCAGTATGAAAAATATATATTATATAAGTTTTATTGTTTTTTTTACCAGTCATCAACGACTACATAGGGGGTTCGTCACCTTTTTTGACCTTTCTTTTGGTTCGCGAGGAAGAAAAAGCTGGGGAACACTGCTCTATACAATTCAGTCCCGGTAAAAGTTTACCCCGGACAATTACCCTTAACATTTCCACGCGTTAAATTGAGTCGGCAATGAGAAAGTAAGACAACTAAAAAGAATTTTGTACAAGAATTCTGGCAAATTCCCCCAGTGTAAAATTTCTATGAAAAGTCCACCCCCAGAAACTTCTCTCGTCATCAAAAGTTCTCCCCGTGGAAAATTTTCCAGCAGAAAATTCACAGTCCCAAACACAACCCCCCCCCCCCCCACCCGAAACACAAACTTCCGAATAACAAATACTAGACGTTAGTACTGGGCAAATTTCATAACTTAAAAACCTTTTCCCAGGGGCTGTGGGGTCATGTTATCTCAGAAGGCATAGTTACTGGATCTTTTCAACTATGTTGAGCAATATGGCTATCTCAAATTTTGATCGAATGGCTTTGGCTAAAAAAGGGGCATGGGAGAGGGCTATCTACCCTTCAGTATTTTTGATTACTTAACAAGGGCGCCAAGACTTTTAATTTTCGTTTGAATGAGCCCTCTCCCGATATTCTTGGACCGTTACTTCGATACGATCACCTTTGGGGGAAAAAACAAATAAAAACACATCCGTCGTCTTTCTGTTAGCAAAACAAAAAATACAGAAATTCCGCATGTTAGAAGATAGGAGATTCAAACCTTTACAGTGGGGTTTTTAAATGCGCTGAAACTGATGTTGTGATTTTAATTAAGATTCCATGACTTTAAGAGGTGTTTCCCCCCTTTATTGAAAATCAGGCAAATATTCTGAGGCTCGTAGCCTTTGATGTGTAAAACTAAACTTAATAAATTTTATATATTTGGAGTTGGCATAATAATCCAATTCTGTTGATTTGTCTATCGACATCGCAATTCTGTTCTATGGAATGTATATATTGTTATCAAAATTCTGTTTCTTAGAGTTTCGGTTACTATTGAGCCGCGTCACTCAATACATACAGTTTGTTACCACGAACTGTTTCATTATTTGCTTTTTGCTTTTATTTTTACATTTTAGAGATTTTTTTTCATTTTTTATCGTAAGTCGAATCTTGTTCTCATTCTAGCTTTGCTGCGAATGGTAAGTGGAAATATCTAATTATTTTTCTTCTACAGTTCATTGTCCTAAAAATTTCCCTATCCCTTTATCCTCTTAATTTTTTGTGTATAGCACTATAATTAACAGTTAAAATCAGAAATAAAATGCAGAAATTGCAATTTATGATTTAAGTAATAGTTACCATTATTATCCATAGTGCCCTAGAATCATATTGAAGATCACGAATCATCAAAAAAAAAATAATAATAATAATAATAGCTTTTTGAATGAAATAGCCTTGATAACATGTCTTGAACAGATGTTAATTTGTGGATTTGTGTTGATTTTTTTCCCTTGACTTGGGTGTTCTCTCCTTCTTATGTGGCATATATTCTTGGGCCTTTTCTTTATTTCTTAAATTTTTGTATTATGTATTTACTGTTTTGGATTCCATTCTTGAAATTATCCCCAGTCCTACAAATAATATGCTCGCTTATGGTAGAAGTTATATTAAATATTATTAATGCTTGTCAATAAACCTTGTCTATCCTTCTGGGGTAGTATTAGGGGAGAGGAGGCATTTCACCTGCCCCCTCCCTACCTTGAAATTGTAAAAACCGTTTTAGGTATCATTATCCCTCCACGCTATCCCTGCTATCCTATATATAAAGAAAACAATATATCCTTAGATTTAAAATTGTTTGAGTAATAATTTTTCAATTAGAAAACGTATCATTATGCATGATAATTAGGTAATAAAAATTTACACTTTTGGTCGTTTTGTCTAATGAATCGCTAAAATCAATAAAACCTCAAATTTAAGTAAATTTTCGAAAGTTTAAATTGTAAGGTGACAAGGTGCTATATATACCGCACTATAAATAACAATTATGAAAATTACTACGAAGAACCCTGAGGGTAATGCAGCCTTTCTTCATTCAAAAGTAAAGTAATATATTCAGGGATAAAATTTATTAGTTAATAACTTTTACTCCCGAAATTTTTTTTTTATGTTTATTAACCTTGATTTGAGATTGTGCAATGGCCATTACTAAGCCAATATAAGCACTGAAAATCTTTGAAATTTTATCAGATTGAGACTGTGCAGTAGTGAAGCAACAGAAATACATAAACAATTAGAATGAAGCTTTTGGTCTCAATGGTAAGTGGCTCTTACGCAATACAGTTCGCTTAGGTACTAACTTTTTATCAATTCTGCTTATCCTATCGGGGAATTTTGTCTTACCCAAGACCATATCCAGGGGAAGGAGGAGTAAGTGGTTTGAACCCACTCACCAACTCCTCCACCATTACAATTTTTAAAAACGTAGAAACATGTGTATAAATAAATTTTTGGTGCCCTTTTTAAGGTTTTTTCGTAAACAACTACCCATCCCAACCTTTAAAATATATCCTCCCCCTGAACAAATATCTTGGATATGCCTTTGATGTAACCCTTTGTTGGTTTTTTGGTAGCAAGTTCTTGATGAAAAGTGGCAAATATTTTGGTATCACAGAAGGAAATTTGGTATTTAGAATGCTACTGAAAAAATTCAGGAAATTCATTAGCAGCTTGCTGCATAATACAATCAATTAATTGCTCTCTCTGAATCTACTTTAATTGCTCTTTCTACAAGTAAGATGAAAATAAATTCAAAAGATAAATGAAACTCAGAGAGGAGAGAAAGTAACAAAATGAAAAATAAAATCAAAAAGGGTGAAAAAACGAGGATTTTGTCAGATCGAAAAAACGATGATTTTCGCCACTGGCTGACAAAATCCTCGTTTTTTCACCCTTTTTGATTTTGTTTTTCATTTTGTTACTTTCTCTCCTCTCTGAGTTTCATTTGTCATGTATAGCCAGTGTGGTCTAAGAATGTATTTAATTCAAAAGATAAAATCCAATTTCCAATATACTGTTTTTAGAAAAATCGAAACCAAAGGACATAGACATTAACAGGGAGATAAAAATTGTTTTGTCTCATAGGCACATCTTAGGTCTGTTTGTACCTAAGAACCTTAATTTCCAAGATTTTTCTTCTAGTTGAGTCTAAACTATGAAGTTTTAGTGTACTAAATTTAAATGAATGTTGCCGCGTCCAACCACGAAAATAAATAAGCCATTTAAACTAGTTAGTTAAGTTTACAGCCCCTTTCGTCTGTAAATTTTCAGACATTAACAATATGTTGGTTCACAAAGACAACTTCAAAGGAAAGCCACGTCTTCTTGAACTGTTTTGTGCCATCTATTTTTAACTCATTTCTATGGATTTTTCACCTGCGTTTCTTTTTTCGCAATTTGGCGCCCGTTACTACTAAAGCCTGCATAACAACATATTGAGATCAATTTCCATATAAACTTTTCCTCTTATTTTGAAGTATATAGGTCTAGGACTGTGCAACTTTGCGCATAATGGATAAAGTTTTTCTTGAAATTACATACTGGTGCTAAAATATTCTCAAGCCGTTGGTACTAAAAATTAGGAAAGAAGTTGTATTTCACAAATTGAAAAAGAAGTTTTACAATTATAGAATTGGCATATATGCGAATTAGTATAAAAATATACTAATTATATTTTAGTATTTAGTTGAAAGGGTTAATAATAATTATTAGTCCTCATTGATTGCCAGGAACTTTATGCATCTGTTTTATTCGTTACACTAAATATACAAGTCAGAAAATTAAGCTTTTCGTCTTAATGGTACATAGTAATTTTGCTACTGATCTATGCAGCTGGGTAGATACAGGTTTAAGGTGAAACAAATTATAATTGTTTGGCGAGTTCTTCATGAAACAGCTCGTGGTAACCAACTGTAAGTAAGGAGCGATCTGGCTTAATAGTAATTGGGACTGTAAAAACAGTATGTTAATATCATAAAATAAATCAAAAGAGCCGGCTTATTATGTTGATTCCAAATATATAAGATTCGTTAAGTTTTAGTTTTACCGATCAAAACTTACGTACCTGAGAGTCTTTATCTAATTTTCAAAAATGGGTAGAGACACCCCTCTAAAAGTCGAGGAATCCTAATGAAAATCACACATTAGGTTTAACGTATCCAAGAACCCTATTGTAGAAGTTTTAAGCTCCCATCTTCAGAAATATGGAATTTTGTGTTTTTTGCCAGAAGAAAGATCACCGATGCTTGTTTATTTGTTGTTTGTTTTTAAGAACATCAGAAAAGAGCTCATTGGAATACAAATTAAAAGTTGTATTTTCTTTTCTAAGTGACCAAAAAGATTGGTGGGTAACTAGCCCCCCTCCAGCCCCCTCTTTTCCTTAAAGTCTACCGATCAAAACTTTTAAAAGGCCATTTTGTTCAGAATAGTCTAAACATATTTTGAAAATTGTGGAGAAGCTAGGCTGTGGGAAGGGGGAAAGGTTTAGTGGTAGAAAAAGGGCGGTAGCAAAACAAGTTAAGGTTATTTTAGAGAGCCAAGAGATCCAGAAATGGCAATGAGATATATCCTCGTCACCTTCTCTATCTCTGCTTTTATTGTTTAGAAAAATACAGTTGTGAGAAAGAGTCAAACTTTAGCGTAAAGAGCGAGGCGTTGAAGAGGGGACAACCCCTTTAAAATACAGAATAATTTCTGTTCGTTTTAAGTTTTAATGTCACGCCTTACTTTCAGTTAAAAAAAACTTGTTATTTTTTATTTAATTTCTGAACATTTTTTAATTAATGCAGGTTTTGATTTTGGGTCACCGTATATGAATAATTAAAACGAAATTTGCATATTAATTTTACTTTTTTTGGTTAAACGGCTTTCTCGAAAGTTGTTTAATTTTATTTACGAACGTTTTTAATAGTAATAAATATACGTAAATTATGAATTAACTTACGTAACTAGCTTCTATATTCATAGATTTTTAACACATATGTTACGGGGTTCGCCCCCTAGTCAATACCTCGCTCTTTACGCTAAGTTCGAATTTTGTTCCAATTCTTTAAAAATTACCCCTTAATCACAAAAGCCGTTAATTGGAATAAATAGCTTTTATGAAAGTATTAAAAACACTCTAACGTAAAGAGCGAGGTATTGACAAGGGGCCAATCATATACGTAATAATTTCTGTTCGTTTTAAGTTTTGACGTTGCTTCTTACTTTCAGTTAAAACTTGTTTATTTTATTTAATTTCTGATCGTTTTTTTAAACAATGCTGGGAAATCCGGCACTCCTTCTTAGCAATGTCCCTTCCCCCATGAAAACTCCCTCCGTGGACAGATCCTCCACCCACGTAACGCCCCCCACTACCAGAAAAATCCCCCTGAAAACGTCTGTATACTTCCCAATAACCAATACTATGTGTAAACATTGGGCAAAGTTCATAACTTGGAGCCCTTCCCCCGGGGACTGTGGGGGATTCAGTCATCCTCAAAGAAATAGTTATTATATTTTTCAACCATGCTGAACAAAATGGCTATCTCAAAATTTTTATCGGGTGAATTTGGGAGAAAATGAGCGTGGGAGGGGGCCTAGTTGCCCTCCATTTTTTGGGTCACTTAAAAAGGGCAGTAGAATTTTTAATTTCCGTTCGAATGAGTCTGTTTGCGATATCCTAGGACCACTGGGTCGATACTAAACTTGATAAAACTTATTATATTTGAAATCAGCATAAAAATCTGATTCTTTCGATTTATCTATTGGTATCAAGATTTAGAGTTCCGGTTACTATTGAACCAGGTCGCTCCTGACTTATAGTTCGTTACCACAAACTGTTTGATAAAATTCGATATATCAAAGCCATAAGGTTTGGTAGAACCCTCATGGCCGACTGCTGAAAAATAGACCATTGCTCCAGCCCCACTCCACTCCCCAAAATAAGACCTAATTACAAAGCCGGAAAAACATCAGATGCTAAGAGTGAGGTTTTAATCTTGTCTATCTTTTCCTCAAGATGGGCCCTGACCCCTCCCTAGTGGCACCCACAGAAAAATGGAGTAAGGATATTTGTCTTAGATGATGAGTTCTGTTTGCATCATAATAACAGAAGATCTGCACCCATGATTGTCATGGTTATATTTTTATTAAATAACAACTACATCTGTTTGACAGGCCTATTCACTATTTTTGGATAACTAACCATAAGAACTTGAGAGAATTCAAGTGTCCATTTAAAATATGTTGTGTTATTTAAAAAAATATATATACTTAACTGTAAAAATTGTCATTTTGTATACGTAATAATTTTTTTCTTTTTCAGGTTGTTTGCGTCACTTTAGCGTGCTTATTCAGTTTAGCTACCGCCCGACCAAGAGGAGGAGAAGGCTTTAGCATAGAGCCACGTGATGGTTCGGGAGCAAGAGGACAATTCTCTGAAGAAGGTAAGGCATCACTGCCATAATCGAGGTTCTCTCAAGGGGAAGGGGGCTGCCAACTAACGATTCTGAAGAATAAAAGCTTAGATTTGAATAATGGTTTTGACTTACAGTAAAAAAAAGCTGACCTTACAGCCTCTTAAAATTCAAAAGAGGTATGCCATTATTAAATGAATGAAATCTGAAATCTTTCGAGAATCAAGGGCCATTATTATTATTATTATTATTCTTATTATATTATTATATTATTATTATTATTTATTGTTATTCATTTATTGCCCGTTGAAAAAAAAAAAATACAATAGGCGGAGTAATCACTAAAGCTGAAAAAAGGACACACTGAAAATTTTTAAACTTGACAAAAAACTCTTCATCACATACATTATGTTAATACGAACAGACCTTTATTAATATTAATATTGCGAACAAATTGACGACCATGGGAGATGAAAAGTCCTTGAAAACGGGATAAAGATTTATTAATACTAAAATTTGGGTCTGCATATGGATAATGTTACGGTTTCTTGTCTAAGGAAGCAAATGTAAAAGATCCTTGGCAAATCTGAAGAAGATTGATCGTAGGTACTTTTTATCAGTAACTGTAAAAAAAAAAGACGGATGCCATCCCTAGTTTTTGTAATCCGTTTTATGTAGTCCCTAATTTTATTTTTATTTTAGCTAAAAATTTGAAGGGAAAAACTTAAATTAAAGACAAAAGCATCATATGGGAATATTGTTTATTTTAACATCCTCTTTAAGACTTCAACTCTGGCATATTTACACTTTTTAGTCCCATCTTCTGGCAAAATTTGTTAGATTATGCATAATTTATTTTGCATTTATTTATAAACAGTAATCTAAAAACTGATTCATTAGCCACAAATTTGACTTTTAGTCTTTAGAAGGGACTGAACAGGATTATTCCCTTCGAAAGGACCTGTTTGACCGAATTTCATTTTACGCGTCCCATTTTCGTATTATTGTTTTCATTTCAACTTTTTTTGAAAACAGAATGGGAGATGTCGATACAAAACCAATTGTTCTTTGGTTGAGATGGATACAGCACATACAGCACATGGATACAGATGGATACAGCACAACTTGCGGCACTGAACCGAGCAATAAATGCTCTAAACACGGGCATATATTACATAAGGAAGGTGTTTGAACCCAGCATACTGTCCTCGAGATGCCCAGCTGTTTGTAATTTCATTCGTGCGTTTCAAGTAAAAATTTTTTTGGTTTTGGAAAATCCTCTCCCCCTCAATATTCAAGTTTCTCCAATGTAAGCTATTGCTTACTTGCCTCTGTAGTTTTTAATCTTGATTTCTGAGATACATACCTGGAATACAATGCGAAAGGCTCAAGTGAGTGAAAATTCTCATCATCAAATATTTGGGATGAGCTTGGCAAGCCAAAGAATAATTGTTAATTTTTTGGAGCTCAGGCAAGGGGCCACCTTTCGGGCTAAACTTCGGGGAAATATATTGAAAACCTAAATTATAATGCAATGTTTCTTGCCAAACTCTAAACAATGAATAATGGAACATATTTTACAGCCGATTACATATTTTCTTAGAAAGGCTGATGGTAGGGCAAAACTGCCCATACTTTTGCAAATGGTAGTGGGGTTAAGAAAAATAACTTCGCGTGACTAAATTTACTAAAAAGCTACGAGAACGTCTTTTTTTCTGTCCTTTCCCAGTAGGCAGATCTGCCATAATTTTATTAATTGGCTTTCCTTCAATTTAGGAAACAAACAAAAAAGAGATGAGAAGGGCAGATTCTATGGAGGATATGGACTTGGCCTAGGACATGGTTATGGATACGGAGGCTATCCTTATTATGGATATGGTGGATATGGTCTCGGAGGATATGGAGGCTATGGTGGCTATGGAGGCTATGGTGGATATGGTGGCTATTTCTAAACTGTATGTTCTTAAATATTAGTGAACTTTGTGTTACCTCTTTGTTAAAATAATTTTATATAATATATATATCAATATTTTTCATTTTCTGCGTACTTTTACGTTCTATACTCACCATAGGTTCTTCAATTGAAAGAGGAGGAGGACATGGGCCATCCCCCTCTCTTACACTTGTAAAATACCTTTTTTTGGTAGTTTCATTGAAAAAAAAAATCCAAGAAGGCTGACTACACAGTTCTCTTTTTTTTGTTACTACAGGTAATCAAGTCTAACCAGTGGCTGTTGATACTGTGAGGTGGACCATGGAAAGGGAATTTCAAGGTATAGTGCCTGTCTGAAATAACAAAAGGTATCACACCACACACATGTCTTATTTCAGCCATTTTGTGATGCAAAACAGCAACAACTAGGGCAGAATCAGTATTGATAAAACCTCTAAAGCCGTTTTAAACTTTCATAAGATATTTACGTATTTTCCCAGATTCAGAAGTCACACTGTAACGCGATGGAGCTCACCCATGGTCTTTGACCCATGAGTGCTCTCTTGGCAGTCCTATTTTGGCTAACCTTTTCTTGGGTTCTATCGATATGTCTTCTATTCAGTGTTTTCGTCTGGCTCCTTGTTTTTGGGGTGGTTCAGGGACGAAATTTTCTGCTTTTAGGAACATAGCTTTGAGTTTCTAAATTTATTTCTTGACCATTTAAGCAGGTATGGCAAAACAAATATTTTTACACTAGAATTGGAAAGAACAAGAAAGGCTGCCTTTTTTGGATATTTGGTTATTGAAAATTAAATTTAAAAAAACAAGTTTTTTTCAATTGAAAGTAAGGATTAACAATAACACTTAAATCGACCAGAAATTATTCGGTATATTAGGGGGTCCCCCCGCCTGAATACCTAACTCTTTACGCTAAAGTTTGAATTTTGTTACAATTCTTTAAGAATGACCCCTGAATCACAAAGGGTTTAATTAGAATAGCTCTTATAAAACTTAAAACAAACAGAAATGATTATGTATATAGGGGGGTTGCCCCCTCCTGAAAACCTAGCTCTTTGCGCTGAAGGTTTTTAGTACTTTTAAATAAGTGTCTTTTTATTCTAATTAAACGGTCCTTATGTTTCAGGAGTCATTATTAAAGAATTAGGACAAAATTCAATCTTTAGCGTAAAGACCGAGGTGTTGAGGAGAAGGCAACCCCCTTTAAATATGTAATAATTTCTGTTCGTTTTAAATTTTAATGTTGCTCCCTACTTTCAGTTGAAAAAAACTCGTTTTTCATTTAATTTCTGATCGTTTTTTAAATAATTTCAGAAAGTCTGGCCCCACCTCCACGGAGAAACCCCCTCCCCACGGAAATATCTTCTAGATAATTTAACCCCGGTGAAAATTTACCCCGGACAATTACTCTTAACCACTCTGCGCGTAAAATTGAGACGAAAAAGAGAAAGCAAGACATATAAAAATAATTGTGTATAAGAATTCAGGCAAATACCCCCAGTGTATAATTTCCCCTGACAGGTTCACTCCCTGGAAACTTCCCTCCCCGTGAAAAATTCCCCCGTGGAAAAACCGCAAGCATAAAATATTGCCCCCTCCCATCCGAAAATATATACCTACATCCCAATAACAAATATAATGCACAAACAATGGGCAAATTTTACAGCTTAAAGACCCTTCCCCTGGGGCTTTGGGTGGGTCATGTTATACCCAAAGGCATAGTTATAGGGTCTTTCAACTATGATGAACAAAATGGATATCTCAAAACTTTAAACGGACGATTTTGGGAAAAAGGGGTGGGGATGGGGCGTAGTTGCCCTCCAATTTTTTCGGTCACTGAAAAAGGGCTCTAGAACTTTTAATTTCCCTTCAAATGAGCCTTCACCCAATATTGTATGGATCCCTAGGTCGAAAAGATCCCTCCTGGGAAAAAAAAAACAAACAAATAAATACCGCATCCGTGATCTTTCTTCTGGAAAAAAATACAAAGTTGTACATTTTTGCAGATAGGAGCTTGAAACCCATACAGCAGGGTTCTCTGATATACAAAATCTGCTGGTGTGATTTTTATTGAGATCACTTGATTTTAAGGGGCTGTTTCCTCTTTTTTTCGAAAATCAAAAATCTTTCTCAGTCTCGTAACCTTCGATGGGTAAGACTATACTTAATGAGATTTATATATTTGAAATTAGCATAAAACACTGATTCTTTTGATATGTCTATTGGTATCAAGATTCCGTTTCTTAGAGTTTCGGTTACTATTGAGCCAGGTCGCTCCTTACTTATAATTCGTCACCATGAACTGTTTGACAGAAAACCGACTAATAACGACAGATATTTGGTTTTTCATTCATCCTGCCTAGTTTGAGTAAAAAAAAAAGGAATAGTAATATCATTGGTGGATAGGGTGTATAGAATTTGTTCCTCAAAGTATATTAACAGTGAATTATTGTTTTTGAGAGACATTTTATTTTGCAACGGCTATTCTATCAAATTTATAAATGAAATCATAGGCAGCGCAATAGAATAGAAGTTCTAAGAGCCCTAAGTAAACAACAATGTTGGCACAATTGTTCTTTATTATTTATTTATTTGTTTAGACCAGGGCACTTTGTCTTGCAGGAATTGTCACAGAAACTTCAAAAGGGCTTATTCGATTGGAACTTGAAAGGGCAAGTGCCCTTTTTAAGAGTCAAAAATGATTGGAGGGCAACTAACCCCGTCCGACGCCTTCCACTTTCCCAAACATATCCAATCAAAATTTTGAGAAAGCCATTTTGTTCAGCGTAATTGAAGGGTCCAGAGATTATGTCTTTGAGGATGACAACCCCCCTCCACAACCCTAAAGGCAAGGCTGTAAGTTATGCCCTGGGGGCATATAAGGTTTTTATTGAAAGTGTTGTCGTAGAAACTTCAAAAAGGGCTCGTTCGATTGAAAATTGAGAGGGCTATTGCCCTTTTTAATAGTCAAAAGTGATTGGAGGGCACCTAGCCCCCCTCTCACGCCCACCATTTCCTAAAACACATCCAAACAAATTTTGAGATAGCCATTTTGTTAAACGTATTTGATTGGTCTGGAAATTATGTCCTTGAGGGTAGCAAATCCCCCCAGCCCTCAGGGCAAGGGTTGTAAATTATGCCCTGGGGGTTGTAAGGTTTTTATAGTCTGGAAACTATGTCCTTGAGGATAACAAATCCCCCCAGCCTTCAGGGCAAGGGTTGTAAATTATGCCCTAGGGGATATAAGGTTTTTATAGATAGCGTGGTCATATAAACTTTGGAGGGGGCTCATTGGATTGGTAATCAAAAGCTCTAGTGCTCTTTTTAAGAATCAAAGCGATCAGAAGGCAACTATCTCCCCTCCCCCCGCCAAACACACACACAAACACGTCAAATTGTCCCGAAATCCATCTAATAGAAATTCTGAGACTACCATTTTATTCAAAACAGCCTAAATATCATATAACAAGGCTTTTGTGGTTTAAACAAGCCCCAGAGCCTAGGGGCAAGGTTTGGAAGTTATAATAAGGGGGTTTTAAGGCTTTTATTGAAGGGATGGTTTTATAAACTTTAGAGGAAGCTCATTTGGTTAAAAACTGGAAGTTCTAGTTCCCTTTTAAGAGTCAAAAGTGAAGGAGGGTAGCTACCCCCCTGCTCTGACAACCCATCTTCACCTAACGAATCTGATTAAAATTGTGAGATAGCCATTTTGCTCAAAATAGTCCAAAGAACTTAAACAATACATCTAGGGATGACGCAACCCCCCAGCGCCCTGAGGATAGGGCTGTAAGTCATGGTCTGGGGTCATATAAGGTTTTTATGGAATGGGTGGTCGCATAAGCTTCAGATAGGGCCCATTTGATTTGAAATTGGATTTTATAGTGCCCTTTTTAAGAGTCAAAATTATTTGGGAGCAACCAGCCCCCCCCCTCCTCCTGACGCTCATCCAATCAAAATTTTCAATCATCTAATCAATCAAAATCGAACCAAAGACATCCAATCAAAATTTGGAGATCGAAATTTTGTTTATATTAATTGAAGATTCTGGAAATTATGTTTTTCAGGAAGACAACACCGCCCCAACAGCTCTCAGGGCAAGGGCTGTAAGTTATGCCTCGGGGGCATATATGATTTTTATAGAAAGGGTGGTTGTACATACTTAGGAGGGGACTCATTGGATTGGTAATCTGAATTTCCAGTACCTTTTTTAAGAGTCAAAGTGATGAAAAGGCAGTTATCCTCCCCCCCCCCAACACGTTGTTTTTTCCTGAAATACATAGGATAAAAAATTTTGAGACGGTCATTTTATTCAAAACAGTCCAAATATCATATAAAAAGGCTTTTGAGGTTTATAAAAACCACCAGAGGCTAGGGATGAGGGTTGTGAGTTATGCCGTGGGGGATTCAAGGTTCTTACGGAAGGGATGGTTGTTTAACTTTAGAAGAGGCTTATTTGGTTGAAAATTGGAAGTTGTATTTCTTTTTTAATGGTCAAAAGTGATAAAGGGCATTTATCCCTCCCCCCTTCCTCGACAACCCTTCTTTTCCCAAAATGTATCTGATCGAAATTATGAGATAGCGATTTGCTAAAAATAGTCCAAAGAACATATGATAATGTCTCTAGGGGGGACAAAACCCCCAGTGCTCTATTGATAGGGTTGTAATTTATGTCAGGTAGGCATATAAGGTTTTTATGGAATGGGCGGCCGTATAAACCTCAGATGGGGCTTATTTGATCTTAAATTGGAAGTAATAGTACACTTTGTAAGAGTCAAAGTGATTTGAGAGGAACCGGCTTCCCCCCCCCCCTCTATGCTCATCATTTCCCTTAATACCTCCAATAAAAATTTGGATACAACAATTTTGTTCATCTTAGTTGAAGGTTTTGCAAACAAATTACGTGCAAACAAAAAACCTTTTTGGTTTTTCCTTAAGAATTTGTTGTTTGGCATGCTAAATGCATGCTGGAGAAACTTTTTCAACAAGTTTTTACAACATAAACCCTTTTGGAATCATGACACAAATAGTAGTGTTTAATTTAGTCATATAAATCCTCAAGTTGGCCTGATGAATAAAGCTTAATGACATTTCAAAAAAATTATATCTATACTCTTTCACAGCCTGGATACACTTACACTCTTTTCATTTAGTAAAATTTTAAGAGCAGAAGTAGTAATAGAAGTAGCGCCGAAAGTTTGAGCTTAAAACCCTTAGTCGTTCTTGGTATATTGCTGAGACGTCTTATTGGTAACCAGCATACAAACAGTGCGTTTGTATACAACATTTATGCAACATTGTATGCAACATGTAAGCAACATTTATTTTTTAAGCATAATGGGCAAATTACATCACTGGTGGGGGGTTGACCTACCCAATAACCTCAGATATATAGTTATTAGACTGTTTGGCTATACTGAACAAAATGGCTGTATTAAATTTTGATTGGAAGTGTCTGGGAAATTATGAGCTAAAGAAGAGGGCTGATTGCCTTCCAATCACTTTTGACTCTTAAGAGGGCACTAAAACTTTTAATTTTCAATCAAATTAGCTCCTTTAAAATATCAATGATATTACTAGCTATGATGTAGCCTCGCTGCCTATATCCTTATATGCCCTATATTGCTTAAATGCCCTTTTAATGCCTGTATGCATATATTTTTTTGTTTAATTGCAAATCCCCCTAAATGTTCCCTGAAAGTTTCAACTTAATGCCATCAGTGCTGTTAGTTACAGTGACCATAGAAGCAGCGTTACATGGATACACAGAGTGCCTTGGGTGGGGGGGGGGCTACTCAACCTCACTCACTATGGCCTCTTAAAAGAGAACTAGAGCATCCAATTTCAACTAAATGAGCCACCTTTAAAGTTTAGGCAACGATCCTTTCCATAAGAAGCTTAAAAGCCCCAGGGGATAACCTACAGCCCTCGCCCTCAGTTTCTGGTGGTTTATTAAATAATAAAAACAAGTTTTTTAACTGAAAGTAAGCAACGACGTTTAAAACTTCAAACGAACAGAAATTATTCCGTATATGAAAGGGCTGTCCCTCCTCAACGCCTCGCTCTTTACGCTAAAGTTTTTTTGTCGTTTAAAAAAAAAATAGAGTTGTGAGAAAGTCGAACTTTAGCTTAAAGAGCGAAGCGTTGAGGAGGGGACAGCCCCTTTTATATACGGAATAATTTCTGTTCGCTTTAAGTTTTAACGTCGTTTCTTACTTTCAGTTAAAAAAAACTTGTTTTTTTTATTTAATTTTTGAACGTTTTTGAATTAACGCAGGTTTGATTTTGGCTCACCGTACATGAATAATTAAAACAAAATTTGCATATTAATTTTAGTTTTATTTGGTTAAATGGCTTTCTCGAAACTTGTTTAATTTTATTTACGAACGTTTTTATTAGTAATAAATATACGTAACTTACGAATTAACTTACGTAACGAACTTCTATACTCATAGATTTTTAATACGTATATTAGGGGGTTCGCCCCCTGTCAATACCTTGCTCTTTAAGCTAAAGTTTGAATTTTGTTCCAATTCTTTAAAAATGACCTCTCAATCACAAAGGCCGTTAATTAGAAAAAATAGCTCTTATGAAAGTACTAAAAAATCTTTGGCTTAAAGAGCGAGGTATTGACTAAGGGGTGAACCCAATCACATATGTAATATTTTCTGTTCGTTTTAAATTTGGATGTTGCTCCTTACTTTTAGATGAAAAACTTGTTTTTTTTTATTTAATTTCTTATCTTTAACTTTAATAATGGTGAGAAATCCGGCGCCCCCTTCATAGCAATGTCCCTTCCCCCATGAAAACTTCCTTCATGGAAAGATCCTCCCATATAACCCCTGACCTCCCCCCCCACCAACCAGAAAAAATCCCCCCTGAAAACGTCTGTATACTTCCCAATAACCAATACTATATGTTAACATTGGGTAAAGTTCATAACTTTCGGCCCTCCCCCCGAGGACTTCGGGGGATTAAGTCATCCTAAAAGACATAGTTATCATATTTTTGACCATGCTGAACAAAATGGCTATCTCAAAATTTGGATGGAATGACTTTGGGGAAAAAATGAGCGTGGGAGGGGGCCTAGTTGCCCTCCATTTTTGTGGTTACTTAAAAAGGGCACTAGAACTTTTA
>CM051265.1:1716211-1719947 GCA_027921565.1 Artemia sinica
TATATTTTCAATGGGGATAGCATAAATCCCCAGACACTTCTCCTTATATATGTCCATGAACCTTTCGGTACCGATTTTACTATGTTTATGCTTATTTAACATCTACGAGGCCCAAAGTTCAAACACTAAAATGTTCTTTAAGGCGACACGGTACAGTAAAATGACTTTACGAGCCCAAGTGTCGGCTAACCGTCACAAAGACAAAGACATTAATGGAATCTCCCAGGGGACCAGCTATAATCGAGAGCTGTCAGAAGTGTTTGGCTTTACCGTGAAATTTGAGTGAAAAGACGGCGAACTTTCACACCCATTTTGTCGGTGAGCTTGAAAAATCAAAGCGGGTGACACCACAAGAAGCTCCCAAAGCAGACAAATCACTCAAATGATAATTTGTTTGAGCTGATTTTTGCGTTTTCCTATCAGGTATGCTCGAAAATTTTCAAGAACTGCCCTTTCTGAGCTTGGAAAGAAAATTTTGCTCCATTTGTAAGAAAAGCAAAATTTAAATTTTTTGATGAAATAAGATTAATTAAAACTGAATACTCCTATCTCCAGCATAAAACGCGAGGAGTTTTAAATAGTTTTTCTAAGATTTCTGAGGAATTAGGTGTCAACTTTTGGGTTTCGGTCATTTATTCAGATCTCTTATTCAAGCTCCACAAGCTATGGCATGAGCAACCAATCAACTCAAATTGGTCAGAAAATAAGGTGAGTAGGGATGGCACCTCCCTCCGTGTTTCAGAAGACCAAAATATAATTTGCACTTGCAATACATTTTAAGTTTTCACTTTAGTAAATCCAAAAAATATGAAGACTTTAAGGAATAAACATCAGTATGTGTACATTAAACTGTCAATCCACATTCATTTGTTCTGTTTTGTTTTTTAATCTTTGTTATGCAGGCGTTTTTTTTATATTATAAAACTAGAAACGTTCAGATCGAAACAAGCAATGTATCAGTAAAGTTTAAATTATGTTCTGGTCTTCAAGACACATGGGTGGCGTCAGCCCTACTCATCTTAGCTTCTGCTCGTTTTGTGCTTGACTTGGTTATTTGTTCTAATTTCTCTTCTTCTTCGGTTTCATTTACTTATTAATGGTGATTTGTGGTAGTTTTACTATTCGATTTCTTTTTATTTTTGCTCATTTTTTCTTAAATTAATCAAACAGTTCGTGGTAACGAACTGTAAGTAAGGAGCGACCCGGCTCAATGGTAACCGAAACTCTAAAAAACGGAACTTTGTTACCAATAGATACATCAAAAGAATCAAATTTTAATGCTGATTTCAAATATATAAGTTTCATCCAGTTTAGTCTTACCCATCAAAAGTTACGCACCCAAAGAAAATTTGGCTGATTTTAGAAAAAAGAGGGAAAGACCCCCTAAAAGCTATAGAACCTTAATGAAAATCATACCATCATATTCAGCGTATCATAGAACCCTACTGTAGAGGTTTCAAGCTCCTATCTACAAAAATATGGAATTTTCCATTTTTTTGCCAGAAGAAAGATCACGAATGCGTGTTTGTTTGTTTTTGTTTTTTTTTCTTCTTTTCCCCGGGGGTAATCATTTTGACCCAGTGGTCCTAGAATATCATGGAAGGGCTCATTGGAACGGAAATTAAAAGTTCTAGTGCCCTTTTTAGGTGACCAAAAAATGGAGGGCAACTAGGCCCCCTCCCACGCTCAATTTTTTCCCAAAGTCACCCGATCAAAATTTTGAGATAGCCATTTTGTTCAACATGGTCGAAAATATGATAAAAATGTCTTTTAGGGTGACTTAATCCCCCGAAGTCCCCGGAAGGAGGGCCGAAAGTTATGACTTTTACTCAATGTTAACAGATAGTATCGGTTATTGGGAAGTTTACAGATGTTTTCAGGGGTAATTTTTTCTGGTGGGTGGGGGGCAGGTGGATCGGGGGTTGTAAGGGAGGATCATTCCAAGTAGGAAGTTTTCGTTGGGGAAGGGACATTGCTTTGAAGGGGGGCGCCAGATTTCCCAGCATTATTAAAGAAAAAGATCAGAAATTAAATAGCAAAAAACAGGTTTTCAACTGATTTCAACTGATCAACTGATTGTGATTAAGGCGTTATTTTAAAGAATTGGAAAAAAAATTCGAACTTTAGCTTAAAGAGCGAAGTATTGAATAGGGGGCGAACCCCCTAATATACGTGTTAAAAAATTTATGAACATAGAAGTTAGCTACGTAAGTTAATTCGTAAGTTACGTATATTTATTACTAATAAAAACATTCGTAAATAAAATTAAACAAGTTTCGAGAAAGCCATTTAACCAAATAAAAGTAAAAATAATATGCACATTTTGTTTTAATTATTCATGTACGGCGAGCCAAAATCAAAACCTGCGTTAATTCAAAAACGTTCAAAAATTAAATAAAAAACACAAGTTTTTTTAACTGAAAGTAAGGAACGACGTTAAAACTTAAAACGAAAAGAAATTATTCTGTATATGAAGGGGGCTGTCTCCTCCTCAACGCCTCGCTCTTTACGCTAAAGTTTGACTTCGTCCTCACAACTTTATTATTTAAGACAATAAAAAAAAAACTTTAGCGTAAAGAGCGAGGCGTTGAGGAGGGGACAGCACCCTTCATATACGGAATAAGTTCTGTTCGTTTTAATTTTTAACGTCGTTCCTTACTTTCAATTAAATAAAAAAAAACAAGTTTTTTAAACTGAAAGTAAGGAGCGACATTAAAACTTAAAACGAACAGAAATTATTCTGTATATGAAAGAGACTGTCCCTCCGCAACGCCTCGCTCTTTACGCTAAAGTTTTTTTATTGTTTTTAAAAAATAAAGTTGTAAGACAGAGTCAAACTTTAGCGTAAAGAGCGAGGCGTTGCGGAGGGGACAGTCTCTTTCATATACAGAATAATTTCTGTTCGTTTTAGTTTTAATGTCGCTCCTTACTTTCAGTTTAAAAAACTTGTTTTTTTTTTATTTAATTTTTGAACGTTTTTTGACTAAATGCAGGTTTTTGAATCTTGGCTCACCGTACATGAAATAATTAAAACAAAATTTTCATATTAATTTACTTTTATTTAGTTAAATGGCTTTCTCGAAACTTGTTTAAATTTTATTTATGAACGTTTTTTATTAGTAATAAATATACGAAACCTTACGAATTAACTTACGTAACGAACTCTATATTCATATTTTTTTTAATACATTTATTAGGGGGTTCGCCCACTAGGTCAATACCTTGCTCTTTAAGCGAAACTTCAAATTTTGTTCCAATTCTTTAGAAATGACCGCTTTAATCACCAAAGGCCGTTAATTAGAATAAATAGCTCTTATGAAAGTACTAAAAAATCTTTGGCTTAAAGAGCGAGGCATTGACTACGGGGTGAACCCAATTATATATGTAATATTTTCTGTTCGTTTAAAGTTTCGATGTTGCTGCTGTTGTAGTTGAAATACTTGTTTTTTTTTATATTAAATTTAATGATCTTTTTTTAAATAATGCTGGGAAGTCCGGCGTCCCCTTCATAGCAATAGTCCCTTCCCCCATGAAACTTTCCTTCATGGAAAGATCCTCCCCCACATAACCCCTGACCCCCCCCCCCACTACCAGGAAAAATCTCCCCTGAATACGTCTGTATACTTCCAAATAACCAATACTATATGTTAACACTTGGGTCAAGTTCATAACTTTCACCCCTCCCCAGGAAGTTCGGGGGATTAAGTCATTCCTAAAAGAAATACTTATAATATTT
>CM051265.1:1720047-1722547 GCA_027921565.1 Artemia sinica
CCAGCTCCCTTTCCTGGGTAGCCAAACCGCCCTGCGAGGAATCAGTACCATCTCGCAGTGCAACAAAAAAAACCATCCCGTGAGGCATCAGTACCATCCCACGGGACCCTTAAAACCAGCTCCCTTTTCCTGGGTAGCCAAACCGCCCTGCGAGGCATCAGTACCATCTCGCAGTGCCTTCTCATTATCATTGAGTCCAAATTTCACTCTCGTCAGCGCAGACAGAAATTCATCGGAAAAAGAAGACGTGTCTTCTTTCCCCACTATCTGTTCTATCTGTTCATATTGTATTGCAACCTTATACGCATCACCTAAACAAAAAAAAGAATTTGCACTATTCTCTAACAAATACCGTTTGTAGGACGGTCAGATCCACTCCTTGAATAAATTTAGAGCACGTTGGTACATGGTCTTTATTAAATAACGTGAGAATACACATAGAGAAAATAAGGTAGCACAAGAACAACTAGCTACGACGGAGGCGAAAGATGGACTGCCTTTAGAAATGAGCCAAGAATGTAACTTTCCTGGAACGGAAGTTCCAGCTATTGGTTGTTCAACCATGCCTGGGAACGGACCCTTTCCCACGACTAGCTTTAGTCCCAAAAGCCCCCCTGGACTGTTCTCGTTGACATATACATGGCCAAATCTCTAAGAAACGAGACACCGGAAAAAGCCTTCTCGAATTTACGTTCCAAATACTTTACAGATTCTCCCCCCTGTTTTAAGTTAAATTTCCCAAATTTGGCTTATCCCTTCTCATTAAACCCTCAAACTTTAATCGAATTCAAAGGTTCGAATCCCACCGCTGCCACCACTCTGTAAACCTCTATTTAAGTTCTTTATTTGTATGCCTTTTATATTGGCAGATGTAATGGTTTACGTAAATTCCAAAGATAGACGATAAACGTTGGTACATGGTCTTTATTAAATAACGTGAGAATATACATAGAGAAAATAAGGTAGCACAAGACCAACTAGCTACGACGGAGGCGAAAGATGGACTGCCTTTAGGAATGAGCCAAGAATGTAACTTTCCTGGAACGGAAGTTCCAGCTATTGGTTGTTCAACCATGCCTGGGAACGGACCCCTTTCCCACGACTAGCTTTAGTCCCAAAAGCCCCCCTGGACTGTTCTCGTTGACATATACATGGCCAAATCTCTAAGAAACGAGACACCGGAAAAAGCCTTCTCGAATTTACGTTCCAAATACTTTACACAAGTGACAATGAGAATCCATAAATAGAAGCCTGCCGGGTGCCGAATGCTGGGGTCCGGCGGGGAAGTTACCGAGCTCTCGGTAAATATATATATGTATATAAATATGTATACTACTACTACTACTAACAACTCACCACAGCACCAAGCCGCCTGAGGCCAACACAGCTACGCACGCTCCTCCTCCACCCCAATCTGTTCAAAGCCTCCCTTTTTACACCCTCCCACGAAGTTCCCATTTCCTTTAAATCTTTCTTTATGACGTCCTCCCACCCAGACGGGTACGACCTGCTTTCCGTTTAGCCCTAGATGGTTGGCCGAAAAGGACAATCTTCGGCAATCTGTCATCCTTCATCCGCACAATGTGCCCTAGCCACCTCAACCTTTCTTTCATTATAGCCCTAGAGAGCGGTATTAAAACCACATTTTTCGTATAGCCTATTGTTTGAAATGAGGTCAGTCAGCCGGTTACCCAGAACAATCCTTAAGCAATTTCTCTGGAAAACATCTAGCAAATCTTCATCCGCTTTTCGGAGCGTCCATGCTTCAGAGCCATAATTGACCACTGTCATCACTGTAGCTTCTAATATTCTAATCTTGGTTTGCAGACTTATCTTCCTATTCTTCCAGAATTTTTTTAACTGTGGAAAAAACACCCTGAGCCTTGGCTATTCTATATTTAACATCTTCACTGCTCTCACCATCTTTACTAATAATTAAATAAAAAAAACAAGTTTTTTTAACTGAAAGTAAGGAACGACGTTAAAACTTAAAACGAACAGAAATTATTCCGTATATGAAGGGGGCTGTCCCCTCCTCAACGCCTCGCTCTTTACGCTAAAGTTTTTTATTGTTTAAAAAAATAGAGTTGTGAGAAAGTCAAACTTTAGCGTAAAGAGCGAGGCGTTGAGGAGGGGACAGCCCCCTTCATATACGGAATAATTTCTGTTCGTTTTAAGTTTTAACGTCGTTCCTTACTTTCAGTTAAAAAAAACTTGTTTTTTTTATTTAATTTTTGAACGTTTTTGAATTAATGCAGGTTTTGATTTTGGCTCACCGTACATGAATAATTAAAACAAAATTTGCATATTATATTTGGTTAAATGGCTTTCTCGAAACTTGTTTAATTTTATTTACGAACATTTTTATTAGTAATAAATATACGTAACTTAGAATTAACTTACGTAACGAACTTCTATATTCATAAATTTTTAACACGTATATTAGAGGGTTCGCCCCCTAGTCAATACCCTGCTCTTTAAACTATGTTCGAATTTTTTC
>CM051265.1:1727547-1851179 GCA_027921565.1 Artemia sinica
CTGTGTGACTCTTTGAGCTGTTTGAGTCTTTTTGGTCTGTTTGTGTGTCTCTTTGGGCTGTTTGAGTCTTTTTGGTCTCTGTTTGTATCTTTGGGCTGTTTGTGTCTCTTTGGGCTGTGTGTGTTTCTTTGGGCTTTGTGCGTCTCTTTGGGCTGTGTGTCTCGGTGGACTGTTTGACTCTTTTTGATCTGTTTGTGTCTCTTTGGGGCTGTTTGAGTCTTTTTTTGGGCTGTGTTTGTCTCTTTGGGCTTCTGTCTCTTTGGGCTGTTTGTGTTTCTTTGGGCTATGTGTGTCTCTTTGGACTGTTTGAGTCATTTTGGTCTGTGTGTCTTTCTTTTGGCTGTTTGTGTCTCTTAGGAGTCGTATGTGCCTCTTTGGGCTATGTGTGTCGCTTTGGGGCGTTTGAATCTTTTGGTCTGTATGTGTCTGTATGGGCGTTTTTGGTCTTTGTATGTTTCCTTTGGCTATTTGTGTCTCTTAGAGGCCATGTGTGTCTCTTTGGGCAATGTGTGTCTCTTTGGAGGGATTTGAATCTTTTGGTATGTATGTGTCTGTATGGTCGTTTTTTGTCTCTTTGGGCTGTGTGTGTGTCTCTTTGGGCTTTGCGTGTCTCTTCGAACTGTGTGTATGCCTCTTTAGCCTGTGTGTGTGTGTCTCTTTGGGATGTGTGTGTCTCTTTAGGCTGTATGTCTCTTTGGGCAGTTTGAATCTTTATGGTCTGTGTGTGCCTCTTTTGGCTGTTTGTGTCTGATCGGGCTTTGTGTCTCTCTGTTGGATGTGTGCGTCTCCTGTCTCTTTGGACTGTGTGTCTCTTTGAGCTGTTTGAGTCTTTTTGGTCTGTTTGTGTGTCTCTTTGAGCTGTTTGAGTCCTTTTGATCTGTGTTTTGTCTCTTTGGGCTGTTTGTGTCTCTTTGGGCTGTGTGTGTTTCTTTGGGCTTTGCGTGTCTCTTCGAACTGTGTGTATGTCTCTTTAGCCTGTGTGTGTCTCTTTGGGCTGTGAGTATCTCTTTAGGCTGTATGTCTCTTTGGGCAGTTTGAATCTTTATGGTCTGTGTGAGCCTCTTTTGGCTGTTTGTGTCTCTTCGGGCATTGTGTCTCTCTGTTGGATGTGTGCGTCTCTTGTCTCTTTGGGCTGTGTGTCTCTTTGAGCTGTTTGAGTCTTTTTGGTCTGTTTGTGTGTCTCTTTGACCTGTTTGAGTCTTTTTGATCTGTTTGTGTCTCTTTGGGCTGTTTGAGTCTTTTTTTGGGCTGTGTTTGTCTCTTTGGGCTTCTGTCTCTTTGGGCGAGCTGTTTGAGTCTTTTTGGTCTGTTTGTGTGTCTCTTTGACCTGTTTGAGTCTTTTTGATCTGTTTGTGTCTCTTTGGGCTGTTTGAGTCTTTTTTGGGCTGTGTTTGTCTCTTTGGGCTTCTGTCTCTTTGGGCTGTTTGTGTTTCTTTGGGCTATGTGTATCTCTTTGGGCTGTTTGAGTCATTTTGGTCTGTGTGTCTTTCTTTTGGCTGTTTGTGTCTCTTAGGGGTCGTGTATGCCTCTTTGGGCTATGTGTGTCTCTTTGGGACGTTTGAATCTTTTGGTCTGTATGAGTCTGTATGGGCGGTTTTTTTTTTTGGTCTGTGTGTGTTTCTTTGGGCTTTGTGCGTCTCATTGGGCTGTGTGTCTCGTTGGAGTGTTTGAGTCTTTTTGATCTGTTTGTGTCTCTTTGAGCTGTTTGAGTCTTTTTTGGGCTGTGTTTGTCTCTTTGGGCTTCTGTTCTTTGGGCTGTTTGTGTTTCTTTGGGCTATGTGTGTCTCTTTGGGCTGTTTGAGTCATTTTGGTCTGTGTGTGTCTCTTTAGGCTGTATGTCGCTTTGGGCAGTTTGAATCTTTTTGGTCTGTCTGTGTTTCTTTTGGCTGTTTGTGTCTCTTAGAGGCCATGTGTGTCTCTTTGGGCAATGTGTGTCTCTTTGGAGGGTTTGAATCTTTTTGGTATGTATGTGTCTGTATAGGCGTTTTTTTTTTTGTCTCTTTGAGCTGTGTGTGTGTCTCTTTGGGCTTTGTGTGTCTCTTCGGACTGTGTGTATGTCACTTTAGCCTGTGTGTGTCTCTTTGGGCAGTGTGTGTCTCTTTAGGCTGTATATTTCTTTGGGTAGTTTGAATCTTTATGGTCTGTGTGTGCCTCTTTTGGCTGTTTGTGTCGTTTTGAGCTTTGTGTCTCTCTGTTGGATGTGTGCTTCTCTTTGGGCCGTGTACGTCTCTTTGAGCTGTATGTGTCTCTTTGAGCTGTGGGTGTCTCTTTGTGATGTGTGTGTCTCTTTAGGCTGTGTGTGTCTAGTTGGACTGTGTGTCTTTTTGGGGTGTCTGAGTCTTTTGGTCTATGTTTGTCTCTTTGGGCTGTTTGTGTCTCTTTGAGCTGTGTATGTTTCTTTGGGCTTTGTGTGTCTCTTTGAGCTATGTGTCAATACGTTTAAGCAATAAATATCTTTAAGCTTAACCCGTCTTTATTCTTTAGAATAGTTCTATTGTAAGCAAGTAACAAACTCTTTCCTGAAGTCACCTCTTGGATACACAATGCAGAAACTTCATTTAAGAAACTATGAAAAAAATTGTAAGTAAGTAACAAATTCTTTCTTGAGGTCACCTCTTGGATACACAATACAGAAATTTCATTAAAGAAATTATGAAAAAATTGTAAGTAAATAGCAAATTCTTTCTTGAATTCACCAGCTGGATAAACAAAAAGACATTTCGTTCAAGAAATTATGACAAAATTCTAAGTAAGTAACAAACTCTTTCTTGAAGTTACCTCATGGATACACAATGCAGAAACTTCATTTAAGAAACTATGAAAAAAATTGTAAGTAAGTAAGTAACAAATTCTTTCTTGAAGTCACCTCTTGGATACACAATACAGAAATTTTCATTAAAGAAATTATGAAAAAATTGTAAGTAAGTAGCAAATTCTTTCTTGAATTCACCTACTGGATAAACAAAGAAAAATTCTCAGTAAGTAACAATTTCTTTCTTGAAGTCAACTCTTGGATACACAATTTCATTCAAGAAATTATGAAAAAATTGTAACTAAGTAGCAAATTCTTTCTTGAATTCACATGTTGGATTAACAAAAATACATTTCGTTCAAGAAATTATGACAAAATTCTAAGTAAGTAACAAACTCTTTATTGTTTTCACGAGTTAGATATACGATGTAGAAATTAAATTCAAGAAATTATGAAAAAAATTCTCAGTAAGTAACAATTTCTTTCTTGAAGTCAACTCTTGGATACGCAATACGGAAATTTCATTCAAGAAATTATGAAAATATTTGTAAGTAAGTAACAAACTCTTTATTGATTTCACCTCTTGGATATACAGTACAGATACTTCATTCAAGAAATTATGAAAAAATCGCAAGTAAGTAACTTTTTTTCTAATTATCACAAACAATTTTCACTTAGCTACATGATGTAGAAATTTAATTCAAGAAATTATTAAAAAATTCTCAGTAAGTAACAATTTCTTTCTTGAAGTCAACTCTTGGATACACAATTTCATTCAAGAAATTATGAAAAAATTGTAACTAAGTAGCAAATTCTTTCTTGAATTCACATGTTGGATTAACAAAAATACATTTCGTTCAAGAAATTATGACAAAATTCTAAGTAAGTAACAAACTCTTTATTGTTTACATGACTTAGATACACGATGTAGAAATTTAATTCAAGAAATTATGAAAAAATCGCAAGTAAGTAACTTTTTTTTCTCTTTATCACAAACAATTTTCACTTAGCTAAATGATGTAGAAATTTAATTCAAGAAATTATTAAAAAATTCTCAGTAAGTAACAATTTCTTTCTTGAAGTCAACTCTTGGATAGGCAATACGGAAATTTCATTCAAGAAATTATGAAAATATTTGTAAGTAAGTAACAAACTCTTTATTGATTTCACCTCTTGGATATACAGTACAGATACTTCATTCAAGAAATTATGAAAAAATCGCAAGTAAGTAACTTTTTTTCTCTTTATCACAAACAATTTTCACTTAGCTACATGATGTAGAAATTTAATTCAAGAAATTATTAAAAAATTCTCAGTAAGTAACAATTTCTTTCTTGAAGTCAACTCTTGGATACACAATTTCATACTTAGATACACGATGTAGAAATTTAATTCAAGAAATTATGAAAAAAGACTCAGTAAGTAACAATTTCTTTCTTGAAGTCATCTCGTGGATACACAATACGGAAATTTCATTCAAGAAATTATGAAAATATTTGTAAGTAAGTAGCAAACTCTTTATTGATTTCACCTCTTGGATATACAGTACAGATACTTCATTCAAGAAATTATGAAAAAATCGCAAGTAAGTAACTTTTTTTTCTCTTTATCACAAACAATTTTCACTTAGCTAAATGATGTAGAAATTTAATTCAAGAAATTATTAAAAAATTCTCAGTAAGTAACAATTTCTTTCTTGAAGTCAACTCTTGGATATGCAATACGGAAATTTCATTCAAGAAATTATGAAAAAATTGTAAGTAAGTAGCAAATTCTTTTAACAAAATCTAAGTGTTAGAGTGATTGGTTGTGGTTTACCTTGTCACAGCTACATTTTTTGATTTTTCAAAGTTCATTTTGAATTTCTTTCATTGAAATGCAAGAGTTGGAATATTTCAGTAGTGTTTGGTTGTGGTTTACCTTGTCACAGTTACATTTTCTTGATTTTTCAAAGTTCATTTTGAATTTCTTTCGTTGAAATGCAAGAGTTGGAATATTTCAGTAGTGTTTGGTTGTGGTTTACCTTGTCACAGTTACATTTTCTTGATTTTTCAAAGTTCATTTTGAATTTTTTTCGTTGAAATGCAAGAGTTGGAATATTTCAGTAGTGTTTGGTTGTGGTTTACCTTGTCACAGCTACATTTTCTTGATTTTTCAAAGTTCATTTTGAATTTCTTTCGTTGAAATGCAAGAGTTGGAATATTTCAGTAGTGTTTGGTTGTGGTTTACCTTGTCACAGTTACATTTTCTTGATTTTTCAAAGTTCATTTTGAATTTCTTTCGTTGAAATGCAAGAGTTGGAATATTTCAGTAGTGTTTGCTTGTGGTTTACCCTGTCACAGTTACATTTTCTTGATTTTTCAAAGTTCGTTTTGAATCATTCAAGAAACGTGATTAAACACGTTTTTAAACTACATGCTATTTGCATGCCTTTCCTTGACACCTTTCCAAACGAGCGGGGATTCCCCGCTGGTTCCTACACATTGCAAAAAGTGAGCAGTATGAAAACTCCACATTTTCAACTAAAATAATTTCAAAGTACCAAGAAATTTAATTCAAGAAATTATGAAAAAAAAAATTTAGACGGGGTTACGTGATTTTTCTGCCTAAAAAAATTCATAATACTGTTTTTGTTTAGTTAATATTCTTAATGGCTTGTTAGCTCAGTTGGTTAGAGCGTCGTGCTAATAACGCGAAGGTCGAGGGTTCGATCCCCTCACGAGCCATAGTTTTGACATTCGTATGGTAACTCCATAAGTTATTCTAGGGATATATTTTATATCGAGTTAACAAATTTTTATAGGAATCAATACACACACAGACACGACACACAAACAGAATCATAGTGAGAGAGATATTCAAAAAGTTGGGTTGATCTAGGTTCACTTAGAGTGGCGCGCCACTCTAAGTGAACCTAGATCAACCCAACTTTTTGAATATCTCTCTCACTATGATTCTGTTTGTGTGTCGTGTCTGTGTGTGTATTGATTCCTATAAAAATTTGTTAACTCGATATAAAATATATCCCTAGAATAACTTATGGAGTTACCATACGAATGTCAAAACTATGGCTCGTGAGGGGATCGAACCCTCGACCTTCGCGTTATTAGCACGACGCTCTAACCAACTGAGCTAACAAGCCATTAAGAATATTAACTAAACAAAAACAGTATTATGAATTTTTTTAGGCAGAAAAATCACGTAACCCCGTCTAAATTTTTTTTTTTCATAATTTCTTGAATTAAATTTCTTGGTACTTTGAAATTATTTAGTTGAAAATGTGAGTTTTCATACTGCTCACTTTTTGCAATGTGTAGGAACCAGCGGGGAATCCCCGCTCGTTTGGAAAGGTGTCAAGGAAAGGCATGCAAATAGCATGTAGTTTAAAAAACGTGTTTAATCACGTTTCTTGAATGATTCAAAACGAACTTTGAAAAATCAAGAAAATGTAACTGTGACAGGGTAAACCACAAGCAAACACTACTGAAATATTCCAACTCTTGCATTTCAACGAAAGAAATTCAAAATGAACTTTGAAAAATCAAGAAAATGTAACTGTGACAAGGTAAACCACAACCAAACACTACTGAAATATTCCAACTCTTGCATTTCAACGAAAGAAATTCAAAATGAACTTTGAAAAATCAAGAAAATGTAGCTGTGACAAGGTAAACCACAACCAAACACTACTGAAATATTCCAACTCTTGCATTTCAACGAAAAAAATTCAAAATGAACTTTGAAAAATCAAGAAAATGTAACTGTGACAAGGTAAACCACAACCAAACACTACTGAAATATTCCAACTCTTGCATTTCAACGAAAGAAATTCAAAATGAACTTTGAAAAATCAAGAAAATGTAACTGTGACAAGGTAAACCACAACCAAACACTACTGAAATATTCCAACTCTTGCATTTCAACGAAAGAAATTCAAAATGAACTTTGAAAAATCAAGAAAATGTAACTGTGACAAGGTAAACCACAACCAATCACTACTGAAATATTCTAACACTTAGATTTTGTTAAAAGAATTTGCTACTTACTTACAATTTTTTCATAATTTCTTGAATGAAATTTCCGTATTGCATATCCAAGAGTTGACTTCAAGAAAGAAATTGTTACTTACTGAGAATTTTTAATAATTTCTTGAATTAAATTTCTACATCATTTAGCTAAGTGAAAATTGTTTGTGATAAAGAGAAAAAAAAGTTACTTACTTGCGATTTTTTCATAATTTCTTGAATGAAGTATCTGTACTGTATATCCAAGAGGTGAAATCAATAAAGAGTTTGCTACTTACTTACAAATATTTTCATAATTTCTTGAATGAAATTTCCGTATTGTGTATCCACGAGATGACTTCAAGAAAGAAATTGTTACTTACTGAGTCTTTTTTCATAATTTCTTGAATTAAATTTCTACATCGTGTATCTAAGTATGAAATTGTGTATCCAAGAGTTGACTTCAAGAAAGAAATTGTTACTTACTGAGAATTTTTTAATAATTTCTTGAATTAAATTTCTACATCATGTAGCTAAGTGAAAATTGTTTGTGATAAAGAGAAAAAAAGTTACTTACTTGCGATTTTTTCATAATTTCTTGAATGAAGTATCTGTACTGTATATCCAAGAGGTGAAATCAATAAAGAGTTTGTTACTTACTTACAAATATTTTCATAATTTCTTGAATGAAATTTCCGTATTGCCTATCCAAGAGTTGACTTCAAGAAAGAAATTGTTACTTACTGAGAATTTTTTAATAATTTCTTGAATTAAATTTCTACATCATTTAGCTAAGTGAAAATTGTTTGTGATAAAGAGAAAAAAAAGTTACTTACTTGCGATTTTTTCATAATTTCTTGAATTAAATTTCTACATCGTGTATCTAAGTCATGTAAACAATAAAGAGTTTGTTACTTACTTAGAATTTTGTCATAATTTCTTGAACGAAATGTATTTTTGTTAATCCAACATGTGAATTCAAGAAAGAATTTGCTACTTAGTTACAATTTTTTCATAATTTCTTGAATGAAATTGTGTATCCAAGAGTTGACTTCAAGAAAGAAATTGTTACTTACTGAGAATTTTTTAATAATTTCTTGAATTAAATTTCTACATCATGTAGCTAAGTGAAAATTGTTTGTGATAATTAGAAAAAAAGTTACTTACTTGCGATTTTTTCATAATTTCTTGAATGAAGTATCTGTACTGTATATCCAAGAGGTGAAATCAATAAAGAGTTTGTTACTTACTTACAAATATTTTCATAATTTCTTGAATGAAATTTCCGTATTGCGTATCCAAGAGTTGACTTCAAGAAAGAAATTGTTACTTACTGAGAATTTTTTTCATAATTTCTTGAATTTAATTTCTACATCGTATATCTAACTCGTGAAAACAATAAAGAGTTTGTTACTTACTTAGAATTTTGTCATAATTTCTTGAACGAAATGTATTTTTGTTAATCCAACATGTGAATTCAAGAAAGAATTTGCTACTTAGTTACAATTTTTTCATAATTTCTTGAATGAAATTGTGTATCCAAGAGTTGACTTCAAGAAAGAAATTGTTACTTACTGAGAATTTTTCTTTGTTTATCCAGTAGGTGAATTCAAGAAAGAATTTGCTACTTACTTACAATTTTTTCATAATTTCTTTAATGAAAATTTCTGTATTGTGTATCCAAGAGGTGACTTCAAGAAAGAATTTGTTACTTACTTACTTACAATTTTTTTCATAGTTTCTTAAATGAAGTTTCTGCATTGTGTATCCATGAGGTAACTTCAAGAAAGAGTTTGTTACTTACTTAGAATTTTGTCATAATTTCTTGAACGAAATGTCTTTTTGTTTATCCAGCTGGTGAATTCAAGAAAGAATTTGCTATTTACTTACAATTTTTTCATAATTTCTTTAATGAAATTTCTGTATTGTGTATCCAAGAGGTGACCTCAAGAAAGAATTTGTTACTTACTTACAATTTTTTCATAGTTTCTTAAATGAAGTTTCTGCATTGTGTATCCAAGAGGTGACTTCAGGAAAGAGTTTGTTACTTGCTTACAATAGAACTATTCTAAAGAATAAAGACGGGTTAAGCTTAAAGATATTTATTGCTTAAACGTATTGACACATAGCTCAAAGAGACACACAAAGCCCAAAGAAACATACACAGCTCAAAGAGACACAAACAGCCCAAAGAGACAAACATAGACCAAAAAGACTCAGACACCCCAAAAAGACACACAGTCCAACTAGACACACACAGCCTAAAGAGACACACACATCACAAAGAGACACCCACAGCTCAAAGAGACACATACAGCTCAAAGAGACGTACACGGCCCAAAGAGAAGCACACATCCAACAGAGAGACACAAAGCTCAAAACGACACAAACAGCCAAAAGAGGCACACACAGACCATAAAGATTCAAACTACCCAAAGAAATATACAGCCTAAAGAGACACACACTGCCCAAAGAGACACACACAGGCTAAAGTGACATACACACAGTCCGAAGAGACACACAAAGCCCAAAGAGACACACACACAGCTCAAAGAGACAAAAAAAAAAAACGCCCATACAGACACATACATACCAAAAAGATTCAAACCCTCCAAAGAGACACACATTGCCCAAAGAGACACACATGGCCTCTAAGAGACACAAACAGCCAAAAGAAACACAGACAGACCAAAAAGATTCAAACTGCCCAAAGCGACATACAGCCTAAAGAGACACACACAGACCAAAATGACTCAAACAGCCCAAAGAGACACACATAGCCCAAAGAAACACAAACAGCCCAAAGAAACAGAAGCCCAAAGAGACAAACACAGCCCAAAAAAGACTCAAACAGCTCAAAGAGACACAAACAGATCAAAAAGACTCAAACACTCCAACGAGACACACAGCCCAATGAGACGCACAAAGCCCAAAGAAACACACACAGACCAAAAAAAAAAACCGCCCATACAGACTCATACAGACCAAAAGATTCAAACGTCCCAAAGAGACACACATAGCCCAAAGAGGCATACACGACCCCTAAGAGACACAAACAGCCAAAAGAAAGACACACAGACCAAAATGACTCAAACAGCCCAAAGAGATACACATAGCCCAAAGAAACACAAACAGCCCAAAGAGACAGAAGCCCAAAGAGACAAACACAGCCCAAAAAAGACTCAAACAGCCCAAAGAGACACAAACAGATCAAAAAGACTCAAACAGGTCAAAGAGACACACAAACAGACCAAAAAGACTCAAACAGCTCGCCCAAAGAGACAGAAGCCCAAAGAGACAAACACAGCCCAAAAAAAGACTCAAACAGCCCAAAGAGACACAAACAGATCAAAAAGACTCAAACAGGTCAAAGAGACACACAAACAGACCAAAAAGACTCAAACAGCTCAAAGAGACACACAGCCCAAAGAGACAAGAGACGCACACATCCAACAGAGAGACACAATGCCCGAAGAGACACAAACAGCCAAAAGAGGCTCACACAGACCATAAAGATTCAAACTGCCCAAAGAGACATACAGCCTAAAGAGATACTCACAGCCCAAAGAGACACACACAGGCTAAAGAGACATACACACAGTTCGAAGAGACACGCAAAGCCCAAAGAAACACACACAGCCCAAAGAGACACAAACAGCCCAAAGAGACAAAACACAGATCAAAAGGACTCAAACAGCTCAAAGAGACACACAAACAGACCAAAAAGACTCAAACAGCTCAAAGAGACACACAGTCCAAAGAGACAGGAGACGCACACATCCAACAGAGAGACACAAAGCCCGATCAGACACAAACAGCCAAAAGAGGCACACACAGACCATAAAGATTCAAACTGCCCAAAGAGACATACAGCCTAAAGAGACACACACATCCCAAAGAGACACACACACACAGGCTAAAGAGGCATACACACAGTTCGAAGAGACACGCAAAGCCCAAAGAGACACACACACAGCCCAAAGAGACAAAAAACGACCATACAGACACATACATACCAAAAAGATTCAAATCCCTCCAAAGAGACACACATTGCCCAAAGAGACACACATGGCCTCTAAGAGACACAAATAGCCAAAGGAAACATACAAAGACCAAAAAACGCCCATACAGACACATACAGACCAAAAGATTCAAACGCCCCAAAGCGACACACATAGCCCAAAGAGGCACATACGACTCCTAAGAGACACAAACAGCCAAAAGAAAGACACACAGACCAAAATGACTCAAACAGTCCAAAGAGACACACATAGCCCAAAGAAACACAAACAGCCCAAAGAGACAGAAGCCCAAAGAGACAAACACAGCCCAAAAAAAGACTCAAACAGCCCCAAAGAGACACAAACAGATCAAAAAGAGTCAAACAGTCCACCGAGACACACAGCCCAAAGAGACGCACAAAGCCCAAAGAAACACACACAGCCCAAAGAGACACAAACAGCCCAAAGATACAAACAGAGACCAAAAAGACTCAAACAGCCCAAAGAGACACACAAACAGACCAAAAAGACTCAAACAGCTCAAAGAGTCACACAGCCCAAAGAGACACACACAGTCTCAAGAGACACAAACAGCTCAAAGAGACACAGACAGGCCAAAGAGAAACACAACTCAAAGAGACAAACACAGACCTAAAAGACTCAAACAGCCCAAAGAGACACATACAGACCAAAGAGAGACGCAAAGCCCAAAACGACACAAACAGCCAAAAGAGGCACACACAGACCATAAAGATTCAAACTGCCCAAAGAGACACACAGCCTAAAGAGACACACACTGCCCAAAGTCCCCCCTTGTTCAACTGAATCCCTCCATGTAACTGAACCCCTGTATAACCGAAACCCTGTACAACTGAACCCCCGTGCTAGTGAACTCTCGTACTACTGAACCTTCGTGCAACTCAACCCAATTTAACTAAACCCCTCGGGGAACGTTAGATCCTATTTAAATTGACAATACTCTCCAAAACATCACTTGTGTATTATACAGTGCATAACCACTCCATCTCCTCCGATTCGCAAATCCCATTAGTCCCTTTTTGCAAATGTTAATCAACCATTTCCGATTCGTCGTTAGGTATTTTTCAAATTTATAACAAATTACCTCAGTTAACAGCTCCTTTGGGGTTACCTTAACTGTTAATCAGTTTAATCCTTTTTTTCTCCACTGATACAATCAATCACTAATTAATATCGTTCATTGTCTAAGTAAATTAAGTTATCTCCTGCCCTCATTTCGGTTTTTGGTTTACCACTAAAAAAAGACATTGAACTTTGAAATTACGCATACCAGAAAAACCGGAAGTGCTGGTAGTCCACTAGCCCCAGCTTTTCCACTTGAGATCGTATATCGTTGCTGCTGCTGCTGCCGGTTCCATCATTAATCTCCAATAGTGTAAATGCACCACTCATTTTTTTTTCTCCACTAATATCCTCTCAAATAAAAACTATTCTCTTTGAATCCAATTCTTTTACTAATATGAATTGTAGTGAAAACCATTCCTTATATTCAAATCCTAATCGCCAATCAAGTTATACACGTTTCCTCTTGGCAAAGAGTGTAATGACATGTTTACCTACCAGAAAAACCTGTTTGGTACGGGGCGTTGGCAAAGTAGTATCTTGATTACTACTAATGGAGGTGCAAACGATATTGAGTATGCTTGTTTGAGATTCATAATGTTTGGTGAATTATTGTAACGTTTAAGGACGTTTTCGTAAAATAATGGTTTGGTAAAATATAAAATGTGAATTATGTTGATTAATGTCTATTAAGTGTGATTAAGATCGGCTGAAGAAGGGATTAAATTGCATGGAGGTGTTAAATACGCTTATTTTTACTCTGCACACTTAGTTTATTGCTTTAATATATATATATATAATATATATAATATATATATATATAGATATAGATATATATATAGATATATATATTATATATATATATATATATATATATATATATATATATATATATATATAATATATATATATATATATATAATATACATAAAGAAAGAAAAACGAGCAAAAATGGGGTTTTTATAGGCCAAATGACGATACTGAAAAAACAAAGCGAATATTTCGAGAGGACAAACGCCTCTCTTCTTCAGCGCGAAACAAAACGATGTATCAATAAAAGCAAAAAATTAAAAGAATTAAAACCAACTACCTAACAACCATAAAAGCGAGTTATCTTCGAATAACTCGCTTTTATGGTTGTTAGGTAGTTGGTTTTAATTCTTTTAATTTTTTGCTTTTATTGATACATCGTTTTGTTTCGCGCTGAAGAAGAGAGGCGTTTGTCCTCTCGAAATATTCGCTTTGTTTTTTCAGTATCGTCATTTGGCCTATAAAAACCCCATTTTTGCTCGTTTTTCTTTCTTTATGTGATGTCAGGCCAATGTGGTTTAAGAAATTATCTATATATATATATATATATATATATAATATATATATATATATATATATATATATATATATAGATATATATATATATATATATATATATATATATATATATATATATATATATAGATATATAATATATATATATATATATATATTATATATATATATATATATACTATATATATATATATATATATGTATATATATATATATTATATATAGTATATATATATAGTATATATATATCTATATAATATATATATATATATATATATATATTATATATATATATATATCTTATAAATATATATATATATATATATATATATATATATATATATATATATATATATATATATATATATATATTATAATCATATATCTATATATAAATATATTATATATATATATCATATATATATATATACTATATTATATATATATATATATATATATATATATATATATATAACACAAACCTTATTGATTATGTTATAGTAAACCGAAGACTGGCAGGATCAATACAAGATACTAGGGTATATAGGAGTGCTGTTATTGATGTTAAAAGTAAAGATCACCATCTAGTAGTGTCAAGGGTTAATCTAAAGCTGAAATATCGGAAGGGTAACCACCTCCCGGGAAGTTATGATGTTGGTAGACTCCAGGATGAGAATTTAAGAGAAACTTTCCAGGAACAGTTGAATACTAAACTTGAGAGTTTAAAATTTGATAAGATGGAAGATTTTAGAAAAATAATTTGTGAAGTTGCTGAAGGCGTATTAGGAAGAAAGCTAGAACTGCAGCTAAGAATATAAGTGAAAAAGCTTTATGTTTAATAGAAAGGAGAAAGGACTTGTACAAGAATTATCTGAGTGATAGATCGTATGAAAACAAAAGAAATGTAAAGAAAGTGGAGAAAGCATTAAAATATGAACTAAGGAGGTGTGAAGTGGAGGCCATGGATAAAATTGCCGAGGATTTGGAAGATGCAGCTAGACGGCATAATAGTAAAATATTGTACTGGCACGTTAACAAATTGAGAGGTAGTAGTCAATCCGGACTTGGCCCAGTTAAAGATAGGAATGGGGTCACAATTAGCGATAAGGAAAAAACTAAAGAGAGATGGGCCGAACATTTTGAGAATTTGCTAAACCGAGATAGAGTTGCAGGAAAAAATATAGAGGAAAATGAAAAAGCTTGTGATACCTTGGATGTGAAGGAAGATTTGTTTTGTGAGGAGGAATTAGCAACAGTACTAAAAGGATTAAAGAATAATAAGGCTCCAGGTGCTGATAGGGTGGTAAATGAGTTTCTTAAATATGGTGGCTATGAGGTTTGAAATAAGTTACTGAAGATTATGAATATGATTTTCGAAAAAGAGGGTAGTACCTAACGATTTTAGGAAAACCTTAATTAAGCCACTTTATAAGAAAGGTGATAAAAGTGAGTGTGGTAATTATCGAGGCATTAGTCTGGTCTCTGTAGGTAGTAAATTACTTAGTAATATGGTACTTTTTAGACTGAGAGATGCTGTACACAAAGTTTTAAGAGAAGAGCAATGCGGTTTTAGAAAAGGTAGAGGATTTCTCGACCAAATTTTCACTCTTAGGCTAATAATTGAGAAGTGCCTGAGTTTTCAAACACCTTTGGTCCTCAGTTTTATAGATTATGAGCAAGCGTTCGATTCTGTTGATAGAAGAGCTTTAGTAAAGGTTTTATCCTTGTATGGTATACCAGACAAATACATTAAAGTGATTAGTGCTATGTACGTGAATAACACTGCTGCGGTTAAGGTAGGCAATGAGGTTAGCAGCTGGTTTTGTATTAAATTAGGAGTTAAGCAGGGTTGTGTTCTATCTCCCTTTGTATGGATTATTTTGATGGACTTTGTTTTAAGGAGCACAGGAAAGGCAATGGGAGGGCACGGAATCAAATGAGGAGGAAAAAGTCTCCTGGACTTGGATTATGCTGATGATTTAAGCATCCTAGATGAAAGTGTGAACAAAATGAATGAAGTTTTAGAGGTTTTGCGAGTTCAGGGTTCTAGAATTGGTTTGAAAATTAATGTTAGGAAGACTAGGTCACTAAGTCTAGGAATAAGTGAAGATGAAAAGGTGACGTGGGTAATGAAAAGATTGATCAGGTGGGCAGCTTCACTTACCTTGGTAGTATCAAACAGTTCGTGGTAACGAACTGTAAGTAAGGAGCGACCCGGCTCAATGGTAACCGAAACTCTAAAAAACGGGATTTTGATACCAATAGATACATCAAAAGAATCAGATTTTAATTCTGATTTCAAATATATAAGTTTCATTAAGTTTAATATAACCCATCAAAAGTTACGTGCCTGAGAAAATTTGGCTGATTTTCGAAAAAAGGGGGAAAGACCCCCTAAAAGTTATCGAACCTTAATGAAAATCACACCATCATATTCAGCGTATCAGAGAACCCTACTGTAGAGGTTTCAAGCTCCTATCTACAAAAATGTGGAATTTTCCATTTTTTGCCGGAAGAAAGATCACGGATGCGTGTTTATTTGTTTGTTTGTTTGTTTGTTTGTTTGTTTTTTTTTTTTCCCAGGGGTGATCGTATCGACCCAGTGGTCCTAGAATATCGTGGGAGGGCTCATTGGAACGGAAATTAAAAGTTCTAGTGCCCTTTTTAAGTGACCAAAAAAAATGGAGGGCAACTAGGCCCCCTCCCACGCTCATTTTTTTCCCAAAGTCACCCGATCAAAATTTTGAGATAGCCATTTTGTTCAGCATGGTCGAAAATATGATAAAAATGTCTTTTAGGATGACTTGATCCCCCAAAGTCCCCAGGGGGAGGGCTGAAAGTTATGAACTTTACTCAATGTTAACATATAGTATTGGTTATTGGGAAGTATACAGACTTTTTCAGAGGAGATTTTTTCTGGTAGGTGGGGGAAGGAGAGGGTCGGGGGCTATATGGAAGGATCTTTCCATGAAGGAAGTTTTCATGGGGGAAGGGACATTGCTATGAAGGGGGCGCCGGATTTCCCAGCATTATTAAAGAAAAAGATCAGGAATTAAATAAAAAAAAACAAGTTTTTCAACTGATCAACTGATTGTGATTAAGAGGTCATTTTTAAAGAACTGGAAAAAATTCGAACATAGTTTAAAGAGCAGGGTATTGACTAGGGGGCGAACCCTCTAATATACGTGTTAAAAATTTATGAATATAGAAGTTCGTTACGTAAGTTAATTCTAAGTTACGTATATTTATTACTAATAAAAATGTTCGTAAATAAAATTAAACAAGTTTCGAGAAAGCCATTTAACCAAATATAATATGCAAATTTTGTTTTAATTATTCATGTACGGTGAGCCAAAATCAAAACCTGCATTAATTCAAAAACGTTCAAAAATTAAATAAAAAAAACAAGTTTTTTTAACTGAAAGTAAGGAACGACGTTAAAACTTAAAACGAACAGAAATTATTCCGTATATGAAGGGGGCTGTCCCCTCCTCAACGCCTCGCTCTTTACGCTAAAGTTTGACTTTCTCACAACTCTATTTTTTTAAACAATAAAAAACTTTAGCGTAAAGAGCGAGGCGTTGAGGAGGGGACAGCCCCCTTCATATACGGAATAATTTCTGTTCGTTTTAAGTTTTAACGTCGTTCCTTACTTTCAGTTAAAAAACTTGTTTTTTTTATTTAATTATTAGTAAAGATGGTGAGAGCAGTGAAGATGTTAAATATAGAATAGCCAAGGCTCAGGGTGTTTTTTCCACAGTTAAAAAAATTCTGGAAGAATAGGAAGATAAGTCTGCAAACCAAGATTAGAATATTAGAAGCTACAGTGATGACAGTGGTCAATTATGGCTCTGAAGCATGGACGCTCCGAAAAGCGGATGAAGATTTGCTAGATGTTTTCCAGAGAAATTGCTTAAGGATTGTTCTGGGTAACCGGCTGACTGACCTCATTTCAAACAATAGGCTATACGAAAAATGTGGTTTAATACCGCTCTCTAGGGCTATAATGAAAGAAAGGTTGAGGTGGCTAGGGCACATTGTGCGGATGAAGGATGACAGATTGCCGAAGATTGTCCTTTTCGGCCAACCATCTAGGGCTAAACGGAAAGCAGGTCGTACCCGTCTGGGTGGGAGGACGTCATAAAGAAAGATTTAAAGGAAATGGGAACTTCGTGGGAGGGTGTAAAAAGGGAGGCTTTGAACAGATTGGGGTGGAGGAGGAGCGTGCGTAGCTGTGTTGGCCTCAGGCGGCTTGGTGCTGTGGTGAGTTGTTAGTAGTAGTAGTAGTATACATATTTATATACATATATATATTACCGAGAGCTCGGTAACTTCCCCGCCGGACCCCAGCATTCGGCACCCGGCAGGCTTCTATTTATGGATTCTCATTGTCACTTGTGTAAAGTATTTGGAACGTAAATTCGAGAAGGCTTTTTCCGGTGTCTCGTTTCTTAGAGATTTGGCCATGTATATGTCAACGAGAACAGTCCAGGGGGGCTTTTGGGACTAAAGCTAGTCGTGGGAAAGGGGTCCGTTCCCAGGCATGGTTGAACAACCAATAGCTGGAACTTCCGTTCCAGGAAAGTTACATTCTTGGCTCATTCCTAAAGGCAGTCCATCTTTCGCCTCCGTCGTAGCTAGTTGGTCTTGTGCTACCTTATTTTCTCTATGTATATTCTCACGTTATTTAATAAAGACCATGTACCAACGTTTATCGTCTATCTTTGGAATTTACGTAAACCATTACATCTGCCAATATAAAAGGCATACAAATAAAGAACTTAAATAGAGGTTTACAGAGTGGTGGCAGCGGTGGGATTCGAACCTTTGAATTCGATTAAAGTTTGAGGGTTTAATGAGAAGGGGATAAGCCAAATTTGGGAAATTTAACTTAAAACAGGGGGGAGAATCTGTAAAGTATTTGGAACGTAAATTCGAGAAGGCTTTTTCCGGTGTCTCGTTTCTTAGAGATTTGGCCATGTATATGTCAACGAGAACAGTCCAGGGGGGCTTTTGGGACTAAAGCTAGTCGTGGGAAAGGGGTCCGTTCCCAGGCATGGTTGAACAACCAATAGCTGGAACTTCCGTTCCAGGAAAGTTACATTCTTGGCTCATTTCTAAAGGCAGTCCATCTTTCGCCTCCGTCGTAGCTAGTTGTTCTTGTGCTACCTTATTTTCTCTATGTGTATTCTCACGTTATTTAATAAAGACCATGTACCAACGTGCTCTAAATTTATTCAAGGAGTGGATCTGACCGTCCTACAAACGGTATTTGTTAGAGAATAGTGCAAATTTTTTTTTGTTTTGTTTAGGTGATGCGTATAAGGTTGCAATACAATATGAACAGATAGAACAGATAGTGGGGAAAGAAGACACGTCTTCTTTTTCCGATGAATTTCTGTCTGCGCTGACGAGAGTGAAATTTGGACTCAATGATAATGAGAAGGCACTGCGAGATGGTACTGATGCCTCGCAGGGCGGTTTGGCTACCCAGGAAAAGGGAGCTGGTTTTAAGGTCCCGTGGGATGGTACTGATGCCTCACGGGATGGTTTTTTTTGTTGCACTGCGAGATGGTACTGATTCCTCGCAGGGCGGTTTGGCTACCCAGGAAAAGGGAGCTGGTTTTAAGGTCCCGTGGGATGGTACTGATGCCTCACGGGATGGTTTTTTTTTGTTGCACTGCGAGATGGTACTGATTCCTCGCAGGGCGGTTTGGCTACCCAGGAAAAGGGAGCTGGTTTTGAGGTCCCGTGGGATGGTACTGATGCCTCACGGGATGGTTTTTTTTTTGTTGCACTGCGAGATGGTACTGATGCCTCGCAGGGCGGTTTGGTTACCCATGAAAAGGGAGCCGGTTTTGAGGTCCCGTGGGATGAGAAAAAAAAAGGTGGAAAGGGGGCTGGTTTTGAGGTCTAGTGGGATGAGGTTGATGCCTCACGGGATGGTTTTAATGCGTAGCGCTAATAGTTATGTAGAGATATCAACAGTAGTACTGCCATTTGTCGAACCACAAGTTAGTAGAGAAAAACCAAATGGGTCTAAACCGAGGCGTTCCGCAGCAATAAAACCCCGAGGATTTTATTGGGAATAATATCTTAACGTCATTGCTGCATGGTATGATTTTTGGAGTTTCTGCAATTTCATTTATTTGTCGCTGGTATTTTCAGGATTAATTAGCCTTTCCCGGTCATTCCTTTTGCCCTAATTCAAAGTTTATACATAATCCCAACTTTCCTTGTCCTCATCAAATTCAGGGGTATGGGGAACAAGTTTATTTTAAAGTATACAAAGAAAAATGAAGTGTTAAAATATCCAGTTTCCGACTACTGTTATTGGTGTGGTTCGTTTATACTATATAAATTTTTACTTATGCAAGTATTGTGTAGTGTTTATATTATGTAATTCTCTACTAGTTTAGGCTGAAGAATGTTAGTAGGTGAGAAGTGAATAATTTGGGAAGGGTGTTGAATGTTTTGAATTCGATTAAAGCTTGAGGGTTTAATGAGAAGGGGATAAGCCAAATTTGGGAAATTTAACTTAAAACAGGGGGGAGAATCTGTAAAGTATTTGGAACGTAAATTCGAGAATGCTTTTTCCGGTGTCTCGTTTCTTAGAGATTTGGCCATGTATATGTCAACGAGAACAGTCCAGGGGGGCTTTTGGGACTAAAGCTAGTCGTGGGAAAGGGGTCCGTTCCCAGGCATGGTTGAACAACCAATAGCTGGAACTTCCGTTCCAGGAAAGTTACATTCTTGGCTCATTCCTAAAGGCAGTCCATCTTTCGCCTCCGTCGTAGCTAGTTGGTCTTGTGCTACCTTATTTTCTCTATGTGTATTCTCACGTTATTTAATAAAGACCATGTACCAACGTTTATCGTCTATCTTTGGAATTTACGTAAACCATTACATCTGCCAATATAAAAGGCATACAAATAAAGAACTTAAATAGAGGTTTACACTTGTCTTCTAACCACAGACAATTTGAGACAATTGTCATTTCACTCTGCGGTCTTTTCAAAAATATTTGATTATTAAAGCAGGCCGATTTCTAACAACGATATCTACTAAGCTTCAAACTTTTGGTTTTCTTTTTTAGTTGCAATCCCTTTTTAAAATATATACAAATATTTTTGCAATTACCAGCCGCCGGGCCCCAGCACTCGGCAAACGGAAGGCCTCTATATATGGATTCTTACTGTCGCTGGGCAGAATATATTCCGTTTATGTTTTTTTTTATTATTATTATAATACTCCTTTAATATTTCGGTTATTGTTATTCCTTGTCAGAAATTTAGGGTTCAACTGCTAATATTCAAGGTTTGGTTTACACTGCATGTCTATGTTACCGTGAATGACCGAAATTGGTGAATGTCGACATTCACCTGTGAATGCCCGAAATACCTTTTTTTTTCTCCTTGGATTTAGTTAGCGTTGCCAGTCAACTTTTTCATTTTAATGCAAGGTTTGATGATTACAGGTTAAGTTCGGTTTGGCTAGCTGAGGCTTTTAACCCATTTATGATATTCATAACCAAATCTAACCTAACCTAATCTAACCTAAACTAACATAATCTAACCTAACTTTTACCATCATAGCTTGCATAAGACTGAAAAAGCTGGCTCGCAAAGCTAATTGAATCCAAGCAGAGAAAAAGGAATTTCGGACATTCACGGGTGAATGTCGATATTACCAGATTTCGGACATTCACAGTAACATCTACACAATTGATGTTTTTGTGTTTCCACTTCTACCTTGATTAATTACTCTTTTCTTCTTAATTAAAGTGGCTTAATTAAAATGAAATGTGTAATGTTCTTTTTTCTAAAATGGGATGTAAAATCTCTAAGAAAATTCTAAAGAGAAGAATTTTGCTGCAAAGACGGTTTGAAAACTATTGGGTCACTAGTAGATAAGGGTTTTATGAAGAAAGGAAAACGGGTTTAATTTAAAATAAAGAAGTGTTTTAATTTAAATAAAACGACAACAAAACATAAAATCTAAATATTTCAGCTCCACGTCCGAGAGCCTTTCTCAACGAAAGTAAAAAGAAATAAAAACTTTGAGTAAGAAAAACAGTTTCTTAGAATAAAAACCATATAAAAACAGAACAAATAAAAAGAAAACAAATAAATACATCTCGCATTATAGTAGTAACCTATTAGGCACTTTCAACCCTACATTCAACCCTACAAGAATATGGTTAAAAGTGTAATAGATTGAAAACCTACATGAAAATATACATTGGAATTGCGCAAGAAAAACCCACATTTTTTAATTGTTCGATTGACGTGTCTGGGGAGATTACGTTCCTTGGCACCTTTTCAGAGCATGTACTTATGGATACCTTTCCAAGCAAGATGGTTAAACATGCTTGAACAATCGGAAATGTTTGATTAACATTTGCAAAAAGGGGTAATGGGATTTGCGAATTGGAGTGTAGGATTTGCGAATTTGATCCTATTAAGGATTGTCTTGAAATAAAAATTTTTAACAAGAAATGACTGAAAAGTGTTTTGGAGGAGATGGGGTGATTATGTACTGTATAATACACAAGTGATGTTTTGGACAGTGTTGTCAATTTAAAATAGTTTAGAAATAAAAAAATTTAACAAGAAATGGCTGAAAAGTGTTTTGAGGGAGATGGGTTGCATGGAGGGTTGAGTTGCACGAGGGTTCAGTTAAAGGGGGTACAGTTACACGGGGGTTTAGTTAAATGGGGTCGAGTTGCACGAGGGTTCAGTAGCACGAGGGTTCAGTAGCACGGGGGTTCAGTTGTACGGGATTTCGGTTATACAGGGGTTCAGTCACATGGGGGGTTCAGTTGCACGGGGGTTTAGTTAAATGGGGCTTGAGTTGCACGGGAGTTGAGTTGCACGAGGGTTCAGTTGTATGGGGGTTCAGTTACATGTGGATTCAGTTACACGGGGTTTAGTTAAATGTGGTTGAGTTGCATAGTCTCGTTGGAAAAAATTGGAGTTCATACTTAAACAGCTCTATTAAGAGCTATTGCTATAGAAATGGCTCATTTTTGAATCGAAACTATGCTTTTCTGACTGAAGATACACATTTGAATCAGAAAATGTGAAAATGTACACAATTGAAACAGAGAAGTGTGTTTTGACGATATTTTCTATAATTTCGTCTGAAAAATAGGAGTTCACGCTTAAAAAGTTCTATTAAGAGCTATTTTTATGAAAATGGTTCATTTTTGAACCAAAACTACGCTTTTCTGACTGAAGATATACATTATAATCAGAGAATTGTGTATTGATAGTATTTTCTATAGTCTCGCTGGAAAAATTGGAGTTCATACTTAAACAGTTCTATTAAGAGCTATTGCTATGGAAATGGCTCATTTTTGAATCGAAACTATGCTTTTCTGACTGAAGATACACATTTGAATCAGAAAAGTGAAAATGTACACAACTGAAACAGAAAAGTGTGTTTTGACCGTATTTTCTATAATTTCGTCTGAAAAATAGGAGTTCACACTTAAAAAGTTCTATTAAGAGCTATTTTTATGGAAATGGTTCATTTTTGAACCAAAACTACGCTTTTCTGACTGAAGATATACATTATAATCAGATAAATGTGTTTTGATAGTATTTTCTATAGTCTCGCTGGAAAAAATTGGAGTTCATACTTAAACAGTTCTATTAAGAGCTATTGCTATGGAAACGGTTCATTTTTGAACCAAAACTACGCTTTTCTGACTGAAGATATACATTATAATCAGAGAAATGTGTTTTGATAGTATTTTCTATATTTTCGTTGGAAAAAATTGGAGTTCATACTTAAACAGTTCTTTTAAGAGCTATTTTTATGGAAAAGGTTCATTTTTGAACAAAAACTACGCTTTTCTGACTGAAGATATACATTATAATCAGAGAATTGTGTATTGATAGTATTTTCTATAGTCTCGCTGGAAAAAATTGGAGTTCATACTTAAACAGTTCTATTAAGAGCTAATGCTATAGAAATTGCTCATTTTTGAATCGAAACTACGCTTTTCTGACTGAAGATACACATTTGAATCAGAAAAGTGAAAATGTACACAGCTGAAACAGAGAAGTGTGTTTTGACCGTATTTTCTATCATTTCGTCTGAAAAATAGGAGTTCACGCTTAAAAAGTTCTATTAAGAGCTATTTTTATGGAAATGGTTCATTTTTGAACCAAAACTATGCTTTTCTGACTGAAGATATACATTATAATCAGAGAAATGTGTTTTGATAGTATTTTCTATAGTCTCGTTGGAAAAAATTGGAGTTCATACTCAAACAGTTCTATTAAGAGCTTTTTCTATGGAAATGGTTCATTTTTGAACCAAAACTACGCTTTTCTGACTGAAGATATATATTATAATCAGCGAAATGTGTTTTGATAGTATTTTCTATATTTTCAATGGAAAAAATTGGAGTTCATACTTAAACAGTTCTATTAAGAGCTATTTTTATGGAAAAGGTTCATTTTTGAACAAAAACTACGCTTTTCTGACTGAAGATATACATTATAATCAGAGAATTGTGTATTGATAGTATTTTCTGTAGTCTCGCTGGAAAAAATTGGAGTTCATACTTAAACAGTTCTATTAAGAGCTATTTTTATGGAAAAGGTTCATTTTGAACAAAAACTACGCTTTTCTGACTGAAGATATACATTATAATCAGAGAATTGTGTATTGATAGTATTTTCTGTAGTCTCGCTGGAAAAAATTGGAGTTCATACTTAAACAGTTCAATTAAGAGCTATTGCTATAGAAATTGCTCATTTTTGAATCGAAACTACGCTTTTCTGACTGAAGATACACATTTGAATCAGAAAAAGTGAAAATGTACACAGCTGAAACAGAGAAGTGTGTTTTGACCGTATTTTCTATCATTTCGTCTGAAAAATAGGAGTTCACGCTTAAAAAGTTCTATTAAGAGCTATTTTTATGGAAATGGTTCATTTTTGAACCAAAACCACGCTTTTCTGACTGAAGATATACATTATAATCAGAGAAATGTGTTTTGATAGTATTTTCTGTAGTCTCGCTGGAAAAAATTGGAGTTCATACTCAAACAGTTCTATTAAGAGCTATTGCTATGGAAATGGTTCATTTTGAACCAAAACTACGCTTTTCTGAATGAAGATATACATTATAATCAGAGAAATGTGTTTTGATAGTATTTTCTATATTTTCTTCTGAAAAATAGGAGTTCACACTTAAAAAGTTCTATTAAGAGCTATTTTTATGGAAATAGTTCATTTTTGAACCAAAACTATGCTTTTCTGACTGAAGATATACATTATAATCAGAGAAATGTGTTTTGATAGTATTTTCTATAGTCTCGTTGGAAAAAATTGGAGTTCATACTTAAACAATTCTATTAAGAGCTATTGCTATGGAAATGGCTCATTTTTGAATCGAAACTATGCTTTTCTGATTGAAGATATACATTTGAATCAGAAAATGTGAAAATGTACACAACTTAATCAGAGAAATGTGTTTTGATAGTATTTTCTATATTTTCTTCTGAAAAATAGGAGTTCACACTTAAAAAGTTCTATTAAGAGCTATTTTTATGGAAATGGTTCATTTTTGAACCAAAACTACGCTTTTCTGACTGAAGATACACATTATAATCAGAGAAATGTGTTTTGATCATATTTTCTTATTATTTTTTTGGAAAAAATTGGAGTTCACACGTAAGAAGATCCATTAAGAGTTATTTTTTGTGGAAAATGACTCATTTTGGAACCAAAACTATGCTTTTCTGACTGAAAATACACAATTGAATCAGGCAAATGTATCTTGATCGTATTTTCTGTAATTTTGCTGCATAAAATGCATTTCACACTTAAAAAGTTTCATTAAGAGCTATTTTTATGAAAATGACTCATTTCAATCCAAAACCACGCTTTTCTGACTGAAGATCCAAGAAATGGGTTTTTGATCAAATTTTCTATAATTTCGACTGAAAAAATAGGAGTTTACACTTAAAAAGTTCTATTAAGAGCTATGAATTGCTTTAGAAAACCCAAATGAATTAGTTGAAAATAAAGATTTAACAAGAAATGATTTCTGTCGTGAAATGCAAGAGTTGGAATATTTCAGTAGTGGCTTGTTGTGCTTTACCTTGTCACAGTTACATTCTCTTGATTTTTCGAAGTTCATTTTGAATTTCTGTCGTGAAATGCAAGAGTTGGAATATTTCAGTAGTGTTTTGTTGTGCTTTACCTTGTCACAGTTACATTCTGTTGATTTTCATAGTTCATTTTGAAATTCTTTCATTGAAATGCAAGAGTTGGAATATTTCAGTAGTGTTTTGTTGTGCTTTAGCTTGTCACAGTTACATTCTGTTGATTTTCATAGTTCATTTTGAATTTCTTTCATTGAAATGCAAGAGTTGGAATATTTCAGTAGTGTTTTGTTGTGCTTTACCTTGTCACAGTTACATTCTCTTAATTTTTCAAAGTTCATTTTGAATTTCTTTCGTGAAATGCAAGAATTGAAATTTTCAGTAGTGTCTTGTCGTGGTTTACCTTGTCACAGCTACATTCTCATGATTTTTCAAAGTTCATTTTGAATTTCTGTCGTGAAATGCAAGAGTTGGAATATTTCAGTAGTGACTTGTTGTTCTTTACCTTGTCACAGTTACATTCTGCTGATTTTTCGAAGTTCATTTTGAATTTCTGTCGTGAAATGCAAGAGTTGGAATATTTCAGTAGTGTTTTGTTGTGCTTTACCTTGTCACAGTTACATTCTTTTAATTTTTCAAAGTTCATTTTGAATTTCTTTCGTGAAATGCAAGAATTGGAATATTTCAGTAGTGTCTTGTCGTGTTTTACCTTGTCACAGCTGCATTCTCATGATTTTTGAAAGTTCATTTTGGATTTCTTTCGTTGAAATGCAAGAGTTGGAATATTTCAGTAGTGACTTGTTGTGCTTTACCTTGTCACAGTTACATTCTGTTGATTTTTAGAAAGTTCATTTTGAATTTCTGTCGTGAAATGCAAGAGTTGGAATATTTCAGTAGTGTTTTGTTGTGCTTTACCTTGTCACAGTTACATTCTGTTGATTTTCATAGTTCATTTTGAATTTCTTTCATTGAAATGCAAGAGTTTGAATATTTCAGTAGTGTTTTGTTGTGCTTTACCTTGTCACAGTTACATTCTCTTAAATTTTCAAAGTTCATTTTGAATTTCTTTCGTGAAATGCAAGAATTGGAATATCTCAGTAGTGTCTTGTCGTGGTTTACCTTGTCACAGCTACATTCTCATGATTTTTCAAAGTTCATTTTGAATTTCTGTCGTGAAATGCAAGAGTTGGAATATTTCAGTAGTGACTTGTTGTGCTTTACCTTGTCACAGTTACATTCTCTTGATTTTTCGAAGTTCATTTTGAATTTCTGTCGTGAAATGCAAGAGTTGGAATATTTCAGTAGTGTTTTGTTGTGCTTTACCTTGTCACAGTTACATTCTGTTGATTTTCATAGTTCATTTTGAATTTCTTTCATTGAAATGCAAGAGTTGGAATATTTCAGTAGTGTTTTGTTGTGCTTTACCTTGTCACAGTTACATTCTCTTAATTTTTCAAAGTTCATTTTGAATTTCTTTCGTGAAATGCAAGAATTGGAATATCGTTTCTTCAACTGAAAGTAAGGAGCAACATCAAAACTTAAAAACGGACAGAAAATAGAGGCTGTTAAAAGCATATTGAGCCTGTTCATGAGACACCAGTAAAAATTGTGTATGATTCAAAATGGAATAATGATTATTCTACTGATTACGAACTAAGAGAAGACAATAACTCCATTATCAAGAGAGAACATGGTGAACTATTTTATGGAACAGATTCAAAATTTCCAAAGTTAATCATTGATATTAATAATGTATCATAATATATTTTTGTATTAATATTCTACATAGCATTATTTCATTAAAAATATTACATTGTTATGTGTTCATTATTTTTTAGAGTAAGCTAGCATATCAAGCGTTTAGAATATCCATTAAAATATGAGAGATGTAAGAAAAGGAATTTGCGTACATCTATTGTCAGACACACTATTTCCGTAAAATCTGAGCTATTAAGGGTTTATGACCGTGAACTCTAGTTTTTTGTAAGAAAATTATGGAAAATACAATTCTCTGGTTCAAATGTGAAACTTAAGTCTATTTTTGGATTGAAAAATAAAACTATTTCCTTAAAATTGAGCTAATAAGGGTTTTTTGACCGTAAACTCTAGTTTCTTGTAAGAAAATTATGAAAAATACAATTCTCTAGTTCAAATGTGAAACTTAAGTCCAGTTTTGGATACTCATAATGATGAGGACTGATGGTTCTAATTCAATAATTTTTTTTTTCATAAAACAAACTTTTTTTTTTAAACTTCGAAATTATTCAACTTTATTTATTTTTTATCTTTTCTTTTGTACATATCTTAAAATGACAAAATATCTTTCTTGAATCACCTCTTGGATACACAATATAGAAATTATAAAAAAATGTAATTTCCAGACTTCATTTGCATGCAAGAGATACCGAGAGTTCTATGACTCCCCCCCCCCCGCAATTAATTCTAAGGGTTTTATGACTCCTCCCCAAAATGAATTCAGATGCTTTTAGGAGTCATCCCCTTAGCCATAACTCCATTCGACCTTGAAAGAAGGTATAAAAGTTTGATGATGTATTTCTCTTCTTAACAAGTACATTAATACCTTCCAAGATGATAGGACTCTATGACACAGAATTTATCGGTTTGAAAAAATCATCTTGTGGTGTTATATTTGAATGTGCATTTTTATTATTGTCAATGGAACTTGAAGAAATTGACTGTTATTATTGGATAGTGAACTACAACATGTATGAGTATGATAAAAGCTTGTGGAGTACTACATTACATCGTATAAACAGACTGGGATTCTACGATAGAGTGATTACACCACTTAATAATAGTGGTCAGGAACTAAGAAATGTCCAGGAGGAAGTCAGTGAAATTTGCAGCTTTTTCGGGGTTGAAGCACTCTATCTAAAGGGTAATGTACCTACAGATAAAGTTTTAATTCAAAAGTGTGACCCTAGGATTCCACTTTTCAATCTAGAAGAATTTAAGTGTCCTAAATTTTAAAGGGTTTATCATCGTCCTGAAGACGAGGTCAGGTTCTTCGCGCACTGGATACCTAAGGTCATACCTGATCGTGATAAATGCATTAGACATGGTAAAAACTATTCCATATCATGGGACCATCGTTTCTGGATGTTTAAGAGTGAACGTGTGTATGACTATGTGTCATAATATAATTTTGTATTAATATTGTACATAGCATTATTTTATTAAAAATATATTATGCATTACATTGTCATATTTTCATTATTTTTAGAGTAAGCTAGCATATCAACAGTTTAGAATGTATATTAAAACATCGGAGATTTGAGAAAAGGAATTTGCATACATCTATTGTCAGACACATGAGGTAACATTAACAAAATCTAGGTATCAGAATGAATAAATTCTTTATCAACATCCGTTGTTTGATATGTCATTATGTCATTATGAAAAAAATTGTAAGTAGGTAAGTAAGTAAGTAACACACTCTTTCTTGAATTCACCTTTGGATACACAAAGAAGACATTTCATTCAAGAAAATATGAAAATATTTTTAAGTAAGTAACACACTCTTTCTTGAAGTCACCCTTGGATACACAATACAGATACTTTATTCAAGAAATTATGAAAAAATCGCAAGTAAGTAACAAACTCTTTCTTGAGTTCCCCATTTGGATGCACAATACAGAAATTTAGTTCAAGAAATTATGGAAAAAAATGTAAGTAAGTAATTAACAAACTATGCTCTTTCTGCATCAATTGTCGGATATGTTGAATAAAATATGCAAAGTCGACATAGCTTTATTTCATTTTTTAAGGTTAATTTAGACGAGGTTACGTGCGCGCACGTGCGATTTTTTCATAATTTCTTGAATAAAGTATCTGTATTGTGTATCCAAGGGGTGAGTTCAGAAAGAGTGTGTTACTTACTTACAAATATTTTCATATTTTCTTGAATGAAATGTCTTCTTTGTGTATCCAAGAGGTGAATTCAAGAAAGAGTTTGTTACTTACTTACTTACCTACTTACAATTTTTTCATAATGACATAATGACATATCCAACAACGGATGTTGATAAAGAATTTATTCATTCTGATACCTAGGTTTTGTCAATGTTACCTCATGTGTCTGACAATAGATGTATGCAAATTCCTTTTCTCAAATCTCCGATGTTTTAATATACATTCTAAACTGTTGATATGCTAGCTTACTCTAAAAATAATGAAAATATAACAATGTAATGCATAATATATTTTTAATGAAATAATGCTATGTAGAATATTAATACAAAATTATATTATGACACATAGTCATACACACGTTCACTCTTAAACATCCAGAAACGATGGTCCCATGATATGGAATAGTTTTTACCATGTCTAATGCATTTATCACGATCAGGTATGACCTTAGGTATCCAGTGCGCGAAGAACCTGACCTCGTCTTCAGGACGATGATAAACCCCTTCAAATTTAGGACACTTAAATTCTTCTAGATTGAAAAGTGGAATCCTAGGGTCACACTTTTGAATTAAAACTTTATCTGTAGGTACATTACCCTTTAGATAGAGTGCTTCAACCCCGAAAAAGCTGCAAATTTCACTGACTTCCTCCTGGACATGTCTCAGTTCCTGACCACTATTATTAAGTGGTGTAATAACTCTATCGTAGAATCCCAGTCTGTTTATACGATGTCATGTAGTACTCCACAAGCTTTTATCATACTCATACATGTTGTAGTTCACTATCCAATGATAACAGTCAATTTCTTCAAGTTCCATTGATAATTATAAAAATGCACATTCAAATATAACACCACAAGATGATTTTTTCAAACCGATAAATTCTGTGTCATAGAGCCCTATCATCTTGGAAGGTATTAATGTACTTGTTAAGAAGAGAAATACATCATCAAACTTTTATACCTTCGCTCAAGGTCGAATGGAGTTATGGCTAAGGGGGATGACTCCTAAAAGCATCTGAATTCATTTTGGGGACGAGTCATAAGAACCCTTAGAATTCATTGCGGGGGGGGAGTCATAGAACTCTCGGTATCTCTTGCATGTAAATGAAGTCTGGAAATTACATTTTTTTTTTTATAATTTCTATATTGTGTATCCAAGAGGCGAATTCAAGAAAGATATTTTGTCATTTTAAGATATGTACAAAAGAAAAAGATAAAAAATAAATAAAGTTGAATAATTTCGAAGTTTAAAAAAAATAGTTTGTTTTATGAAAAAAAATTATTGAATTAGAACCATCAGTCCTCATCATTATGAGTATCCAAAACTGGACTTAAGTTTCACATTTGAACTAGAGAATTGTATTTTCCATAATTTTCTTACAAGAAACTAGAGTTTACGGTCAAAAACCCTTATTAGCTCAGATTTTAAGGAAATAGTTTTATTTTTCAATCCAAAACTGGACTTAAGTTTCACATTTGAACTAGAGAATTGTATTTTCCATAATTTTCTTACAAGAAACTAGAGTTTACGGTCAAAAACCCTTAATAGCTCAGATTTTACGGAAATAGTGTGTCTGACAATAGATGTACGCAAATTCCTTTTCTTACATCTGTGATGTTTTAATGGACATTCTAAACGCTTGATGTGCTAGCTTACTCTAAAAAATAATGAACACATAACAATGTAATATTTTTAATGAAATAATGCTATATAGAATATTAATACAAAAATATATTATGATACATTATTAATATCAATGATTAACTTTGGAAATTTTGAATCTGTTCCATAAAATAGTTCACCATGTTCTCTCTTGATAATGGAGTTATTGTCTTCTCTTAGTTCGTAATCAGTAGAATAATCATTATTCCATTTTGAATCATACACAATTTTTACTGGTGTCTCATGAACAGGCTCAATATGCTTTTAACAGCCTCTATTTTCTGTCCGTTTTTAAGTTTTGATGTTGCTCCTTACTTTCAGTTGAAGAAACGATATTCCAATTCTTGCATTTCACGAAAGAAATTCAAAATGAACTTTGAAAAATTAAGAGAATGTAACTGTGACAAGGTAAAGCACAACAAAACACTACTGAAATATTCCAACTCTTGCATTTAAATGAAAGAAATTCAAAATGAACTATGAAAAATCATGAGAATGTAGCTGTGACAAGGTAAAGCACAACAAAATACTACTGAAATATTCCAACTCTTGCATTTCACGACAGAAATTCAAAATGAACTTCGAAAAATCAACAGAATGTAACTGTGACAAGGTAAAGCACAACAAGTCACTACTGAAATATTCCAACTCTTGCATTTCAACGAAAAAAATCAAAAATGAACTTTGAAAAATCATGAGAATGTAGCTGTGACAAGGTAAACCACAACAAGACACTACTGAAATATTCTAATTCTTGCATTTCACGAAAGAAATTCAAAATGAACTTTGAAAAATTAAGAGAATGTAACTGTGACAAGGTAAAGCACAACAAAACACTACTGAAATATTCCAACTCTTGCATTTCAAGAAAGAAATTCAAAATGAACTATGAAAAATCAGAGAATGTAGCTGTGACAAGGTAAAGCACAACAAAACACTACTGAAATATTCCAACTCTTGCATTTCACGACAGAAATTCAAAATGAGCTTCGAAAGACCAACAGAATGTAACTTTGACAAGGTCAAGCACAACAAGTCACTACTAAAATATTCCAACTCTTGCATTTCACGACAGAAATTCAAAATGAACTATGAAAAATCATGAGAATGTAAGCTGTGACAAGGTAAACCACGACAAGACACTACTGAAATATTCCAATTCTTAGCATTTCACGAAAGCAAGAAATTCAAAATGAAACTTTGAGAAGAAATTAAGACGAAATTGAGAATGTAGCTGTGACAAGGTAAAGCACAACAAAAGACTACTGAAATGTTCCAACTCTTGCATTTCAATGAAAGAAATTCAAAATGAACTATGAAAATCAACAGAATGTAACTGTGACAAGGTAAAGCATAACAAAACACTACTGAAATATTCCAACTCTTGCATTTCAATGAAAGAAATTCAAAATGAACTATGAAAATCAACAGAATGTAACTGTGACAAGGTAATGCACAACAAAAGACTACTGAAATATTCCAACTCTTGCATTTCACGACAGAAATTCAAAATGAACTTCGAAAAATCAAGAGAATGTAACTGTGACAAGGTAAAGCACAACAAGTCACTACTGAAATATTCCAACTCTTGCATTTCACGACAGAAATTCAAAATGAACTTTGAAAAATCATGAGAATGTAGCTGTGACAAGGTAAACCACGACCAGACACTACTGAAATATTCCAATTCTTGCATTTCACGAAAGAAATTCAAAATGAACTTTGAAAAATTAAGAGAATGTAACTGTGACAAGGTAAAGCACAACAAAACACTACTGAAATATTCCAACTCTTGCATTTCAATGAAAGAAATTCAAAATGAACTAGGAAAATCAACAGAATGTAACTGTGACAAGGTAAAGCACAACAAAACACTACTGAAATATTCCAACTCTTGCATTTCACGACAGAAATTCAAAATGAACTTCGAAAAATCAAGAGAATGTAACTGTGACAAGGTAAAGCACAACAAAACACTACTGAAATATTCCAACTCTTGCATTTCAATGAAAGAAATTCAAAATGAGCTATGAAAATCAACAGAATGTAACTGTGACAAGGTAAAGCACAACAAAACACTACTGAAATATTCCAACTCTTGCATTTCAATGAAAGAAATTCAAAATGAACTATGAAAATCAACAGAATGTAACTGTGAAAAGGTAAAGCACAACAAAACACTACTGAAATATTCCAACTCTTGCATTTCACGACAGAAATTCAAAATGAACTTCGAAAAATCAAGAGAATGTAACTGTGACAAGGTAAAGCACAACAAGTCACTACTGAAATATTCCAACTCTTGCATTTCACGACAGAAATCATTTCTTGTTAAAACTTTATTTTCAACTAATTCATTTGGGTTTTCGAAAGCAATTCATAGCTCTTAATAGAACTTTTTAAGTGTGAACTCCTATTTTTTCACTCGAAATTATAGAAAATTTGATCAAAAACCCATTTCTTGGATCTTCAGTCAGAAAAGCGTGGTTTTGGATCGAAATGAGTCATTTTCATAAAAATAGCTCTTAATGAAACTTTTTAAGTGTGAAATTCATTTTAAGCAGCAAAATTACAGAAAATACGAACAAGATACATTTGCCTGATTCAATTGTGTATTTTCAGTCAGAAAAGCATAGTTTTGGTTCCAAAATGAGTCATTTTCCACAAAAAAATAACTCTTAATGGATCTTCTTACGTGTGAACTCCAATTTTTTCCAAAGAGATTATAAGAAAATATGATCAAAACACATTTCTCTGATTATAATGTATATCTTCAGTCAGAAAAGCGTAGTTTTGGTTCAAAAATGAACCATTTCCATAAAAATAGCTCTTAATAGAACTTTTTAAGTGTGAACTCCTATTTTTCAGACGAAATTATAGAAAATACGGTCAAAACACACTTCTCTGTTTCAGTTGTGTACATTTTCACATTTTCTTATTCAAATGTGTATCTTCAGTCAGAAAAGCATAGTTTCGATTCAAAAATGAGCCATTTCCATAGCAATAGCTCTTAATAGAACTGTTTAAGTATGAACTCCAATTTTTTCCAACGAGACTATAGAAAATACTATCAAAACACATTTCTCTGATTATAATGTATATCTTCAGTCAGAAAAGCGTAGTTTTGGTTCAAAAATGAACCATTTCCATAAAAATAGCTCTTAATAGAACTTTTTAAGTGTGAACTCCTATTTTCAGACGAAAATATAGAAAATACTATCAAAACACATTTCTCTGATTATAATGTATATTTTCAGTCAGAAAAGAGTAGTTTTGGTTCAAAAATGAACCATTTCCATAGCAATAGCTCTTAATAGAACTGTTTAAGTATGAATTCCAATTTTTCCAACGAGACTATAGAAAATACTATCAATACACAATTCTCTGATTATAATGTATATCTTCAGTCAGAAAAGCGTAGTTTTGGTTCGAAAACGAACCATTTCCATAAAAATAGCTCTTAATAGAACTTTTTAACTGTGAACTCCTATTTTTCAGACGAAATTATAGAAAATACGGTCAAAACACACTTCTCTGTTTCAGCTGTGTACATTTTCACTTTTTCTGATTCAAATGTGTATCTTCAGTCAGAAAAGCGTAGTTTCGATTCAAAAATGAGCCATTTCCTAAGCAATAGCTCTTAATAGAACTGTTTAAGTATGAACTCCAATTTTTTCCAGCGAGACTATAGAAAATACTATCAATACACAATTCTCTGATTATAATGTATATCTTCAGTCAGAAAAGCGTAGTTTTTGTTCAAAAATGAACCATTTCCATAAAAATAGCTCTTAATAGAACTGTTTAAGCATGAACTCCAATTTTTTCCAACGAAAATATAGAAAATACTATCAAAACACATTTATCTGATTATAATGTATATCATCAGTCAGAAAAGCATAGTTTTGGTTCAAAAATGAACCATTTCCATAGCAACAGCTCTTAATAGAACTGTTTAAGTATGAACTCCAATTTTTTCCAATGAGACTATAGAAAATACTATCAAAACACATTTATCTAATTATAATGTATATCTTCAGTCAGAAAAGCGTAGTTTTGGTTCAAAAATGAACCATTTCCATAAAAATAGCTCTTAATAGAACTTTTTAAGTGTGAACTCCTATTTTTCAGACGAAATTATAGAAAATACGGTCAAAACACACTTCTCTGTTTCAGTTGTGTACATTTTCACTTTTTCTGATTCAAATGTGTATCTTCAGTCAGAAAAGCGTAGTTTCGATTCAAAAATGAGCCATTTCCATAGCAATAGCTCTTTATAGAACTGTTTAAGTATGAACTCCAATTTTTTCCAGCGAGACTATAGAAAATACTATCACTGCACAATTCTCTGATTATAATGTATATATTCAGTCAGAAAAGCGTAGTTTTGGTTCAAAAATGAACCATTTCCATAAAAATAGCTCTTAATAGAGCTTTTTAAGCGTGAACTCCTATTTTTCAGACGAAATTATAGAAAATATCGTCAAAACACACTTCTCTGTTTCAATTGTGTACATTTTCACATTTTCTGATTCAAATGTGTATCTTCAGTCAGAAAAGCATAGTTTCGATTCAAAAATGAGCCATTTCCATAGCAATAGCTCTTAATAGAACTGTTTAAGTATGAACTCCAATTTTTTCCAACGAGACTATGCAACTCAACCACATTTAACTAAACCCCGTGTAACTGAATCCGCATGTAACTGAACCCCCGTGCAACTGAACCCTCGTGCAACTCAACTCCCGTGCAACTCAAGCCCCATTTAACTAAACCCCCGTGCAACTGAACCCCCCATGTAACTGAACCCCTGTATAACCGAAACCCCGTACAACTGGACCTCCGTGCTTCTGAACCCTCGTGCTACTGAACCCTCGTGCAACTCGACCCCATTTAACTAAACCCCCGTGTAACTGTACCCCCTTTAACTGAACCCTCGTGCAACTCAACCCTCCATGCAACCCATCTCCCTCAAAACACTTTTCAGCCATTTCTTGTTAATTTTTTTATTTATAAACTATTTTAAATTGACAACACTGTCCAAAACATCACTTGTGTATTATACAGTACACAATCACCCCATCTCCTCCAAAACACTTTTCAATCATTTCTTGTTAAAAATTTTTATTTCAAGACAATCCTTAATAGGATCAAATTCGCAAATCCTACACTCCAATTCGCAAATCCCATTACCCCTTTTTGCAAATGTTAATCAAACATTTCCGATTGTAAAAGCATCTGGCTTGTTTAACCATCTTGCTTGGAAAGGTATCCATAAGTACATGCTCTGAAAAGGTGCCAAGGAACGTAATCTCCCCAAACACGTCAATCAAACAATTAAAAAATGTGGGTTTTTCTTGCGCAATTCCAATGTATATTTTCATGTAGGTTTTCAATCTATTACACTTTTAACCATATTCTTGTAGGGTTGAATGTAGGGTTGAAAGTGCCTAATAGGTTACTACTCATTATAAACAATTTCCAGGACTGCTGTAATTCCACAGATTGAACAAGGCCAAAACGAATTTCTATGGTGCAACAAATCAAGCGCATCGGGTCCGTTTACCATGAATACCCTGTATTCCCAGTTGTAGAGCCGCGCAGGGGCAATAAATTGACGAGTTTGTCTAACTGTTTAAATTCATTTTTGTTATTGTTGTTATTGTTGGATCTATCCATCCATCTATCTATCTACCTAAGATTCATTTAGAGTGATACAGTCTTTTTAGATTGAAGTGTCAAACAACCAAGGGTTGGTTTCGGTGGCGGATCCAGGGAGGCGTGAGGAGGATTGAAGGGAACCCTGGCCCTTCCAATATTTTTTCTGGCGCCCTCATTCCTTGTTTTTTTTCTGTTTTTCACTCTTTTTTAATTAGATTTGTCAATTTGGTCAATTATTGTCGCCCTTGTTACTTTGTCCCTCCCCCAAGATTTGGCTTATTGGTGCCCTTGTCAAATTCCCCCCTTCCTAAAATTTGGCTCTGGATCCGTCCCTGGTTGGTTTACACCGTACCTCTGCACAACACAACTTTTCTGTAACATCAAGTAAATATTTCCACGTAATTGAAGTGGATACAAGATGAGCCGTAATATATTTGTTTCATTTACAAAATGGGACCAAAACACTAAAATGAAGCTAAAGGGAAGATTTTTCTCTTCAACGGGTAAAAGACTAAAGGTCAATAAAAGGTAAAGTTCTCATGCTAAACCTAGTTCATCGGAATACACTCAATTTAAGATTATTATACGGCATCTTAAGAATTTGGTTTCTCCATGTCAAGGCTCAGAATTTAGTTTTAACAACCAAGATCTGATTCCTAGTAAACCTCTGCAGAATAGCTGTGTTGTACCCTCTCTGTTACCTTCAATAATCAAATTTTTTCTTGATTAAAGTTGTGTCATTGCAACTAAAACGTAAAAGAAATCCAATCCGTGCTCTATCTCCAAGATTTAACTCCTAGGAAATGAAGGTGACTACTTTTGGATGAAAAGGTTTTTGAAAGCTTTTTGATTTCGAGTCAAAAGAAATCGTAATGCCATTATCTCGGGTGCTTAGGGATCTCTATTTCATGAGAGATTTAGGTAGTGGAGTTTGTATCTGTATCCTTTCTTTGTTTAGAAAAAAATCTGAAGCACTTACATCAAAGCATCTCAAGTACATTATCAAAAAGATGATGTCCTCTTTGATTTTTAATGTATAGCTTTGGGGCCAAGATTCGGTTTTGTTTTTTCGGAAAATCAGAAAAGCTTATAAAGATTCATTATTGATCTTCGAAAAACAGATTGTATCACAGCTTTTACAAAAATTCTGGGCAAAAGTTCTGAATAGCGGCTTTTCAAGAACTCAAAGAATTGTTCTTCTATCCTATGCAATTAAATCTTTCGGGAATTAATTTTAAAGACCGAGATAGAGCCAGGAAGGATGAGTTACAATTTATGAAGTCAACACTTCTCCCTCTGAAAGAGTAATAACTTCGAAATTTGTAAGAAGCTTTTCCTAGCTATAACTATTACCCGTTTCATAGTCATTTCCTACCTCATGCCCTTCCTATATATAAGATTTGAAAGACTTTATGAACATAAAAGTTCAAAAGAGAGACACTGTCATGTGTTGGTATAATTTTATTAGTTTTTCTGAGCACCAACATTAGCAATCGGGATCCCGTTCGTCGATGCCTTTAAATTTCTTGGGTACCAAAATTAACAGCCTGCTACCCCAAAATTCATATCCAAAGAGACCCGACCAAAAACTGAAGACCCGGCATTATTTCAAAGTCAAAAACTTAAGTTTTCGAGAATTCGATAATATTCATCCTTTTTAGCGTCAACCTGAAGTCCTGGGAGGATAAACGTTCAGGAAATGTACACTCGAAGTCAAATCTAAAAAATAAAATAACAATCGTTTATCTGTCGTCAAAGAATCTTAAAAGCTTTTAAAATAGTGAAAGGTGGAAGTGTTAACTTCAAACGTCTCACCATATTTCACTATCCCAAAGAGTTGTTTTTCTTTGCAAATGAATTTATCCTGCACAATGTAAAACCCCTTTAGGACTGAAAAGGGTAGTTCTGGCGTGTGTATTGTAAAAACTTCATCATGTAGAAGATTAAATCTCTGTCTTCATGTTTCAAGGGAAGTCGGCCGAAAAAAACGCCTTTAGGTTCATAAAAAAAGACTTTCAAACAGTTCGTAGTAACGAACTGTAAGTAAGGAACGACCCGGCTCAATAGTAACCGAAACGCTGAAAAACGGAAGTTGGATACTAATAGATACATCAAAAGAATCATATATTTTTGTTGATTTCAAATACATAAGTTTCATCAAGTTTAGTCATGCCCATCAAAAGTTACGCGCCTGAGAAAATTTGCCTAATTTTTGTAAAAAAGAGGGAAACACCTAGACCCCGGCGCCGCGCCGATGAGGGAAGACAGGCGGCGGCGGGGCCAAAAACAGCGCGCCACGCCGCGCCGCCAGTAAGATGTCGGCGGCGCGCCATCGGTATGACGTCGGCGGCGCACCGCCGGAACGATCAATGTGACTGCACACATTAATGTTTTCATCAGTCTTTCTCAAATCACAGCTTAAATTTACAACAGATCCGAGCCTATTCATTAGTTCAAAGATTCACAAGTCGCTGGCTGGAAACTGGTCTTCTTCGTTATTCATCAAGAGAAGTAAAACTCTGGTAGAGACGAAATGGCTGTGGCGTTTCAGAACCCTTGCATAATACGAGTAGTTGAAGTATCTATTAGCTATGTATTCTTAACATGAATAATTATCAAAATTAGTAGTTTTTTTCATCGAGCGTTACTGCATACAAAAGTTCAAATACCGTATCACAAAATTCGTCAGTTATCTGTGTAAAAACTTTGAATATAATTTTGAACTTAAAAGCTTAATTTTTTCATAATGCTCTTTGCCTGTATCTATTTTGTCACCTTTAAAACAGTTGAAATGGGCGACTTTGATATTGATTGTTTTGTGGTTTTTTTTTGCTCTTTTGGATTCCTAAAAAGACTTCTTGTATTAAAACTGGTTTTTAATAACAACTTAAAAAAATACATCTTAAAGTTTTTTTGGCTTCTTTATAGAATATGTCATGTAGGCTAAGGCTGAACTGCTGCTTTTATTGCTTTTGGCTGCTCTTTTGTTTATTATTCATTTTTTCCTTTGGGGATTCATTCCAAATTATAAACTGATAAATACCTAATATCAGTCAAATTATAAACTGCATCTAAAAGGAGTAAATTTATCAAATTGAAAAATACATGATGAACACTTTACATGAGAACACTTCAATTACAATGACACAAAAAACACTTAATAGTTTATTCGCTATGAAGAAAATGAAGTGCCAGCTATTTTCTTAGGTAAAAAATGAAAAGCTCATCCGTTAAGTGTAATTAAATGAAATAATATGCAGACTGAAGCAGCTCCAGGAAGATGTTGAAATTTTCATCCTAGTTCGTCACTTTTCATCCAAGCAAAATGTTAGGACACTTAGTATCAGTTATTGAGTTTAAGCTTTGATTTCCATATGCTCACAAAAATTACCAAATTTAAGAAAGTCGCAACAATAAGTCACCTGAGGTCAAAATACTCAAAAACTCCTCTTTGATCCCCACCCAGGCTCAAAGCTTCTGCTATGATCATTTCCATGGAAATCTCCAAAGAGTTTCTTTTTAAAATAGCTTTCAAGCGTATTTAGGGGTATTTAGCCTTTTTGCTTTTCTTCAAAGCTTTGAAAAAAGTGTTATAATATTCCAAATGTTACATTTGTTATATTTGTGCATATTTTCGGTAATCATTTGTGGGGTGATCGAATTTTTCAAACCACTGTAGATACGTAAGAAACGTTGCAACATCTAGTACCCTGAGGTCATTAGACTGTCAAAGACTCCAGTGGTCCTTGACAGTCCAGTGGTCAATTGACCCAGTGGTCCTTGAATATCGCGGGAAGACTCATTCGAACTGAAATTGAAAGAGCCCTTTTTAAGAGCCCTTTTTAAGTGACCAAAAAATGGAGGGCAACTAGGCGCCCTTCCGCATTCATTTTTTTCCCAAAGTCAGCCGATAAAAATTTTAAGGTAGCCATTTTGTTCAGCATGGTCAAAAATACAATAACTATGTCTTTGAGGATGACTTAATCCTCTACAGTCCCCGGGGGAAGGTCTGTAAGTTATGAACTTTGCCCAATGTTTACATACAGAATTGTTTATTGGGAAGTATACAAAAGTTTTCAGGGGGGATTTTTGCTAGCATTTGGGAGGCGGTCGGGTGTTACCGGTGAGGATCTTTCCATGGAGGAAGTTTTCATGGGGGAAGGGATATTGCCTTGAAGGGAGTTCTGGATTTCCCAGCATTATTTAAAAAAAATGATCAGAAATTAAATAAAAACACAATTTTTCCAACTGAAAGTAAGGAGCAACATCAAAACTTAAAACGAACAAAAATTATTAAATATATAATTTAGTTCGCCCCCTAGTCATTAACTCGCTCTTTACGCTAAAGTTTTTATTGTACTTTCATCAGAGCTATTTATTCTAATTAACGGCCTTGGTGATTAAGGGGTTATTCTTAAAAGAATCAGAACAAAATTGGAACTTTAGCGTAAAGAGCGAGGTATTGACTAGGGTCGAACTCCCTAATAACTTGCCCAATGTTTACATACAGAATTGTTTATTGGGAAGTATACAAAAGTTTTCAGGGGGATTTTTTCTAGCATTTGGGAGGTGGTCGGGTGTTACCGGTGAGGATCTTTCATGGAGGAAGTTTTCATGGGGAAGGGATATTGCCTTGAAGGGAGTTCTGGATTTCCCAGCATTATTTAAAAAAAAATGATCAGAAATTAAATAAAAAACACAATTTTTCCAACTGAAAGTAAGGAGCAACATCAAAACTTAAAACGAACAAAAATTATTAAATATATAATTTAGTTCGCCCCCTAGTCATTAACTCGCTCTTTACGCTAAAGTTTTTATTGTACTTTCATCAGAGCTATTTATTCTAATTAACGGCCTTGGTGATTAAGGGGTTATTCTTAAAAGAATCAGAACAAAATTGGAACTTTAGCGTAAAGAGCGAGGTATTGACTAGGGGTCGAACTCCCTAATATACGTAATAAACATATACGAATATAGAAGTTCGTTACGTAAGTTAATTCGTAAGTTTAGTCAGAACAAATTTCGAGAAACCATTTAGCTAAAAAAAAGTAAAATTAATATGCAAATTTCGTTTTAATTATTCATGTATGGTGAGCCAAAATCAAAGTTGCATTAATTCAAAGACGATCAGAAATTTAAAAAAAAGTTTTTTTTTCACTGAAAGTAAAGAGTGACATGAAAACTTAAAACTAACAGAAATTATTCCGTATATGAAAGGGGTTGTCCCCTCCTCAACACCTCGCTCTTTACGCTAAAGTTTCATTCTGTCTCGCAACTTTATTTTTTAAAGCATTAAAAAACTTTAGCCTAAAGAGCGAGGCGTTGAGGAGGGGAGAGCCCCTTTCATGCACGGAATAATTTATGTTCGTTTTAAGTTTTAATGACGCTCCTTACTTTCGGTTAAAAAAAAACTTGTTTTTTTAATTTAATTCTGAAAAAAGCCACGCCAAATGCACCTGATTTACATTTTTTGAGCCTTAAAAAGTATCAGTGGAGACTGGAGCTGCCTGAAAAAGTAAAAAAGCATAGGTGACTTCGCCTAAAAAAGGCCATAATGAAGACATGGCCTAACATCTTGCAAAACTTGTAAAAATGTTATCCTAGCTATTTAAAACTTTCAGAAAGGAATCTATAGTCCCCTTACGGGTCTGGGAGGGTATTCCAAGGTTTCTGCTTCCATGTCCTTCCTGGATGTATTTAATGAAGAATCTTATGAAAATAAGTTGATAAAATTTTGAAAATATTTTGCAAAAATCTTCGGGTGAGGAGATGCCAACTCAAAGAAGATCCCAATTTTTTTTTAAAATAAAATATCCTATATTTAACAATAGCTTCTGATTTATGATAATTAAGTTTTAATTTAAAGCATGGTAGGAACTGTATGCCATTTGTATAATATATATATATTACATAATATGTTTGTTTTATTATTATTCAGAAATAGGCCATAATATTAAAAATATACAAAATCCCTTTCTAATACATATTTTACACTCTTCTTCTTTTCTTTCTTCTATTAGGCGTTCGTTGGTCCATACTGAAATATCCTACTGATGTAACTCCTTTCCTGGTTTCCTCTTCTTTTTCCTTTTCTTAATAAGGGGTTGGGTGATAGCCTACTTCATGTAATGGATAGAATCAAACCGAGTGTTGTTTCATTTTTCGTACTCCTGAAAATAAAACAAAAATCAATCACATTTCTTTCTTCTTTTTTACACTAAGACTCCCTGCTTATTTTTAATCTAATTTATCACTGTTTCACCATCATTTCCTTTACGTTACTACCTATCTATCTTACCTCTTGCTCGGCATTCCATAGCTTTCTACCTTTCTAATTCCTCACATACATAGTTTTTTCTTTCTAAATACATTTTATCTACCCTTTTCCTAAAAAAATGTTTCTTTTTTAACAATTACACCATTTATACGATTCTCCGTCCATTAATTTACGATACAATAATTTCAAAATTATTACAGGTTGTCTTGGTTGTACGTACTTAACTGGTTGCACTACCGCGTAAACACACGGTTGCATAAGCCAAAAAAGTTTTCCAGAGGAAGTTGTGTGCATGAGCTTGCAAAAGATAGTCATTGACATAAGATCACCAAATGCATCAGATCACCATAAGCATCACCCAATGATGCCTTGAAAGGCATCATTGGGTGATGCATAAGGTTATCTTATTAGCTCTTTTATGAATCCTGGTGTGGTTCCAAGTGTTTTTGGCATCCTTGGCTAGCATTAGCTAACGAGGTTTGCCGTACGTGGACGATTTATTTGTTGAGAGATCAAGCTGAATGAAAGAGCAAATAACAACTCCTCGGTCTGTTTGCTCCCAATTGCATTCAAACCACTTTTGCACGTGGGGTTTGGACTTGACAGACATCATGGAATGGTTGAAAAATAAAAGACCAAGCACTTACCGACTCTCTATGTGCAACAATAATCCCAAGGGACTTTCAACTAAGAGATATGTATCTCTTTTTTTTAATGCATTAAAATGAGTTATAACAGATAATTTTTCATCTCCTAAAATTTCTGTTAAAGCGACAGAGGTGCTTATGAAGGGTCTTTGTTCCTTGAACCGGCTACAAGGGCAATTGCGTCTTCTACAAAGAAGACGGCTACGCTAGGCTATGGTTAGGCTATTCTCTCTGTCATTGATAAAACTTGGAAAAAGAATTAAACCCAATATACGACTTATGGAGTCTCAATCTACAGCAAATACCAACGATACCTATTACTGTCAAGAACTTTTATTGAATTAATTAAAAAAAACTTTCCGAAAAATAAGTTTTTCAAAGAAAAGTAAAGGCCATTTTAAACTTAAGCTCAGGAGATACAAATACCTGTTAAAATTCAAACTCAAAACGACCAGAAATTACTATTAAAGAATAAATGAAACCCAAAACGAACAGAAATTAAATAAACAATCATAGCAATTATATTACATAGCAATTATATTATATTATGTTACATTATATAACGAATTATATTACAGATGTTTTCTTTTGTACTTAATATTGAAAATAAATATTAAAATTACAGTAAAATTTTGAACTGATGAGCTTTTAGCAATTAATATAATTATGCATCAAATATTCAGTTTAATTTATTAGTTCTTTTCAAGATTAGTCAAGACAAATATAGTTTCACTACAAACAAAATTTGGATACTGCCCCCTTCTTTAACTGTAAAAACCAAAAGCCTTCTGCGTCATTGGTGCTTCACTGAAAACGAATTACTCGTATATTACAAATTTATTATTTTCTAGTTCTTACAGCATTGAAAATGAAAATAAAATTACAGTGAAAAAAATATCTTGAACTGATGGATTTTTCAACAATTAATATCATTATATATCTAATATTCAATTTGATTTTGTGTATACTTTCCAAGACTGTTCAAGACTCATATAGTTTTGCCATTTTTTTTAACTCTGCCATTTTTTCTAACTAATCGTGTTGGTTTGTTATGAAAACATTCTATGGCTTCTAGGCATTTCTATTTGAGCAGAAAACTGCACCTCAAACTTTGTGGAACATGCATTTTCTTGCATGAAACACCAGAATATAATAAAATGTCAAGTTTTGGAGTGTTTTCCACCACTCGCAAGCAAGTGCCATTGGTATTTTTGAATCCGCATGGTCTATTTAGGGGGTGGAGGGTAGGCTAATTCTCATAGCAGCCCCATTCCGTCGTGGTATGATTCACACTTTCAACACCTGGCGTCCGGACTATCATATAATCTACCAAGCATACAACTACCCCAAATCAGTATCAATAAATAAATGAAAGCCAAAACGAACAAATATTAAAATAAATTAGAGTCAAACTCAAAACGAGCATAAATTAATATGATTAGGGTTCAAAACCCCTATGCTTTCTAAAAGCCAGAATATAATTTGTAATTTACTGAAAAAAAAAATTCAAATGAGTTTACTGAAAAAAAAATGTGCATTGTCAATTTAATATAAATATGCTGATATTTATTCCCTAAAATCTTAATTAATGAAAAGAATTGTTATCAGTAAAGCGCCAATGACGCAGTAGGTTTTAGGCTTCTGCAGTGAGGCGATACCCAAACTCTTGTTTGTAGTTATTTTTATTCGATTCAAACTTGATTTGCAAATTCAATTTAAGTTTCTCTCGTTTTAAGATTTATTTATTCATTTACATTAATAAATTTTGTATGTTTGTTTGCATTGATTGTTATTTAATTTCTCTTCGTTTTAAGTTTCATTTATACTTTAATAGCAAAATATTTGTTTTCGTTTTAAGCTTGATTTTCATATTCAATCTAAGCATTACTCGCTTTAAGATCTATTTATTCATTTATATTATTACTTGTTGTATGTTTTTTGCTATGATTGTTTATTTAATTTCTGTTCGTTTTGGGTTTCATTTATTCTTTAATAGTAATTTCTGGTCGTTTTGAGTTTGAATTTTAACAGGTATTTGTATCTCCTGAGCTTAAGTTTAAAATGGCCTTTACTTTTCTTTGAAAAACTTATTTTTCGGAAAATTTTTTTTAATTAATTTTTGTTCGTTTTTGATTGCAAAAAGTTTCAAGTTTTTATGGCATGCGGGGGGGGGGGTTGCTTACTGTCCGATTATTCTTGACTTTAAAAAACGGATCTAGAACTTTCAGTTTAAATCAAATGAGGCTTTTTTCAAAGTCTATACGATTACCTCTTTGATAAAAACCTTATATATGAACAATAGACAGCTTGCATAACTTGTGGACAGCGATTGACAACAATGAATGGATTGAAAAAATAGCTCCAACAAGGGGGACTTAGACCATTTCACTTGCTGACACAAAGGGGTCACGACTGTTTGGAATTGACCTTAATAGGATTTTTTGTGCCAAAGCAATTTTACATCTATCTCAGAGTATGTATTTTAACCTTATAATTGGATAATTATAATAGATTTCCTATGTGTTCTTCCCATACAAAACCCCTTCCCATAAGTTATAAACCCCCTTTAATAAGTTATGCCCCGCGGCATTACTTACAATGCCTACCCCCGGGCCCTGGTGGGCTGTGTCGACACCGTAGTTTTTTGTTATCAGAACTTTGAACTATTTTAACAAAAGTCTATCTCAAAATTTTTATCTGATGCATTTAGGGTGTGGAGGGGGGGGGATAGTCACCCTCCAATCTCTTTTGAATCTTAAAAAGTGAACGAAAACTTTCAATTTTCAGTCAAATGAGACCTCTCCAAAGTTTATACGAGCATCCCTTCCATAAGAAATAATATGAAGGATTCGGAGAATCCTTAAATTACAACTCTTGCCCTGAGGGCTGTGGGGGAGTTGTCATCCTCAAAGACCTAATTTCCAGAACTTAAAACTATGTTTAATAAATGGATGTCTCAAAATTTTGATTGGATGTGTTTGGGGAAAAGGTGGGCGTTAGAGGGGGGCACAGTTTATAGACAGTAAGCTTATCGCAGATAATTTCTGGTCTTCGGTCTCGGTGCGAACAAAAAGCTCCTCCAACTTGTTTCTGCCTTAGCGGATTAGTCTGTTATCGTCAATCACTGAGAAATGGTTACCAAGTGCATTATTCGTAATAGCGGGTTTCCGCTTGTTTCGTGTCCAAGAGAAATCTGACTTGTCTACCCGCGAAAAGATCTGATAACGCCTATGTTTCTATCTGCAAAAACGTTCTCCGGAGCACTCGCACCCCTGTCCGGGTTTTTATAATGGGAGAGATAGAGAATGATCATACTGCTAATTCTATAAACTGTGGAGGGGGTTAGTTGCCCTCAAATCACTTTCGACTATTAAAAAGGGCACTAGCCCTTAGAATTTCCAATTGAATGAGCCTTTTTTGAAGTTTCTACGGCACCGCTTTCTATAAAAACCTTATATGCCCCCAGAGCATAACTTAAAACCCTTGCCCTGAGGGTTGTGGGGGATTGTCCTCCTCAAAAATATATTTTCTATCTGGAAATCAACTATGCTGAACGAAATGGCTATATCAAAATTTTGATTGGATATGTTTGGGGGAATGATGGGCGGGGTGGGGGGTGCTAGTTGCCCTCCAATCACTTCCGACTATTAAAAAGGGCAGTATCCCTTTGAATTTCTAATCGAATGAGCCTTTTTTGAAGTTTCTACGACAACGCCTTCTATAAAAGCCTTATATGCCCCCAGGTCATATCTTAAAACCCTTGCCCTGAAGGTTATGGGGGAGTGTCCTCCTCAAAAACATATTTTCTATCTGGAAATCAACTACGCTGAACAAAATGGCTATCTCAAATTTTGATTGGATGTGTTTGGGGAAATGATCGGGCGTGAGGGGGGGGGGCGCAGGGGCTAGTTACACTCCAATCACTTTCGACTATCAAAAAGGGCACTAGCCCTTTAATTTCCAATCGAATGAGCCTGTTTTGAAGTTTCTACGACAACGCCTTCTATAAAAGCCTTATATGGCCCCAGGGCATAACTTATAACCCTTGCCCTGAGGGTTGTGGGGGATATCCTCCTCAAAAATATAGTTTCTATCTGGAAATCAACTACGCTGAATAAAATGGCTATCTCAAAATTTTGATTGGATGTGGTTGGGGGAACGATGGGCGTGGGGGGGGGGGGCTAGTTGCCCTCCAATCATTTTTGACTATTAAAAAGGGCACTAGCCCTTTAATTTCCAATCCAATGAGCCTGTTTTGAAGTTTCTACGACAACGCCTTCTATAAAAACCTTATATGCCCCCAGGGCATAACTTAAAACCCTTGCCATGAGGGTTGTGGGGAGCGTCTTTCTCAAAACTATATTGTCTATCTGGAAATCAACTACGCTGAACAAAATGGCTATCTGAAAATTTTGATTTGATGTGTCTGGGGAAATGATGGGCGTAGGGTGGGGGGGAGGGGGGCTAGTTACACTCCAATCACTTTCGACTATTAAAAAGGGCACTAGCTCTTTAATTTCCAATCGAATGAGCCTGTTTTGAAGTTTCTACGACGACGCCTATAAAAACCTTATATGCCCCCAGGGCATAACTTAAAACCCTTGCCCTGAGGGTTGTGGGGGAGTACCCTCCTCAAAAATATATTTTCTATCTGGAAATCAACTACGCTGAACAAAAAGGCTATCTGAAAATTTTGATTGGATGTGTTTGGGGAAATGCTGGGCGTGGGGAGGAGGGGGCTAGTTACACTCCAATCACTTTCGACTATTAAAAAGGGCACTAGCTCTTTAATTTCCAATCGAATGAGCCTGTTTTGAAGTTTCTACGACAACGCCTTCTATAAAAACCTTATATGCCCCCAGGTCATATCTTAAAACCCTTGCCCTGAAGGTTGTGGGGGAGTGTCCTCCTCAAAAACATATTTTCTATCTAGAAATCAACTATGCTGAACAAAATGGCTGTCTCAAAATTTTGATTGGATGTGTTTGGGGAAATGATAGGCGTGGGGGGAGGGGGGCTAGTTACACTCCGATCACTTTCGACTATTAAAAAGGGCACTAGCCCTCTAATTTCCAATCAAATTAGCCTGTTTTGAAGTTTCTACGAAAACGCCTTCTATAAAAACCTTATATGCCACCAGGGCATAACTTAAAACCCTTGCTCTGAGGGTTGTGGGGAGTATCCTTCTCAAAAATATATTTTATATCTGGAAATCAACTACGCTGAACAAAATGGCTATCTCAAAATTTTGATTGGATGTGTTTGGGGGAATGATGGGCGTGGGGGGGGGCTAGTTGCCCTCCAATCATTTTGACTATTAAAAAGGACACTAGCCCTTTAATTTCCAATCGAATGAGCCTGTTTTGAAGTTTCTACGACAACACCTTCTATAAAAACCTTATATGACCCCAGGGCATAACTTAAAACCCTTGCCCTGAGGGTTTCGGGTGAGTTTCCTCCTCAAAAATATATTTTCTATCTGGAAATCAACTGCGCTGAACAAAATGGCTATCTGAAAATTTTGATTTTATGTGTTTGGGGAAATGATGGGCGTGGGGGGGGGGGAGGGGGGCTAGTTACACTCCAATCACTTTCGACTATTACAAAGGGCACTAGCTCTTTAACTTCCAATCGAATGAGCCTGTTTTGAAGTTTCTACGACAACGCCTTCTATAAAAACCTTATATGCCCCCAGGGCATAGCTTAAAACGCTTGCCCTGAGGGTTTTGGGGGAGTATCCTCCTCAAAAATATGTTTTCTATCTGGAAATGAACTACGCTGAACAAAATGGCTATCTCAAAATTTTGATTGGATGTGTTTAGGTGAATGATGGGCGTGGGGGGGGGGGCTAGTTGGCCTCCAATCATTTTCGACTATTAAAAAGGGCACTAGAACTCTCGATTTCCAATTGAATGAGCCCCCTTTGAAGCTTCTACGATGACCCCTTCCATATGAAGTGCCTCTGGGGAAAAAAAAATAATAAATAATAATAAAACATTGGAGCCGTATGGCCTTTACTATAGGCAACGCTACAGCGTTGCCTCTGACAGGTCATTTTGGAACTTTCAACCGCACCCTGTAGCCGACCAATAATTCTATATGACTTGAGCTTTTTTAGCAAGCCTCTATACTAAACCTTATGAAAAGCCTTTAAGATTCCAAATAATAATGATACTATGTCATTCTCTAAGTCAGTAGCATGATCCACTTCTGACACTCAGCCATCCATAAGATAGTCTAGTGTAAATCTTTTCCAATGGAATTCCAAATTATCGATTTCTTAGTAGCTTATTTCATTGAAGGTTCTGACGGAGTTGGAAATGATTTGAGAGGAACCATGGGTCCTAGAAGACGTGGTTTGCCTCTATTAAATAACTACATCTGCCTATATGAGAAACAAATTTTGATAAAGTCAACTACCCTACATTTTTTTCTACTTTTCTGTTACCTTGCTGCGTGTTTACTACACAGAAAAGTGCCACTAATTGGAAAGAAGTTGGTTTTGTAAGCTGCCCAGACACCCACTTTGGTAGCACCAAGTTTTGCTTTCATGCTTGACTAGGGCTGAAGCTTAGAAATTCATTTTGGCAATTGTCCCTATAGTACATATGAGCAACTAACTAACAAAAACAGGGGTTATGGGTGGACTCAAAGATTGGATCGAGGCTCGGGCTAGAAAGGCCTATTGCCTACAAGAATTGTGATTGTCGATAAGGAGCATGTCAAGCTTAAAGTAACCTCCAATATATTCAACATCAATCAATTCAAAGGATGCTTAGACTTATGGATATAATCAGGGGGTTCTGTGAAGTAACTGGCTATTCATCAATACGAGGGTTGTAAACAGTCCTAGTAACTACAGATCGATTTTGAAAGTTCATAATAATCCCGAGAACCACTGTACTCTTACAATCAGGACATTTAGGCAGGTAAATTTAAAGTCTGTCCTTCTGTATCCTGGTCAGGTTGCTTAAATCGGTGATGCTTATTGTTAATTTCGGTGCTCAAAAAAGTCAATCATGTAGGTTGGACAACATAATAAGGATAGTGCATAAGAGGATAGTTATTAGTGCAGAGGATATTGAGTATAGGATAAAGGATATAGCATACCAGGAGAATGCGTCTAAAGACAAAGTTTGCTAGTGGTATCATTATTTTTTAAAGCTGTTGCTAGGAAAGCGCCAGCCAGTAGTATAGATGGATGAAAACTGGTAACAAATCTTCGTTGATGTACTTAGTTGACCCTTTCTCCCCAAAAACCAACAATTTAAAGTCAAAATTACTACTTTTAAAATATGTATACATAATGTATCCGTAGCTGCTATAACAAACAAAAAAGCAGAAAACCTGTTATAAACCACAAAAAAAGCTGTTATAACCAGCAATCACATAGCAATACCGATATTTGTCCTCTGCATATTCCCAAACGACGTTATTTTCCTAGTAAGTGATGCTAATGATCTTAAATTGAATATCCTTTGCAATTTCTCTTAATTTATAATAAACGATAAGTAAAGAAATTCTAACCTTGATTTTATTTGTACAAATATGAATACTTTTTATTGCCTGCCACTTTCCTTGTCCCCCTTATAGGGAAGCATGCATTTTTATTTATTAATGAAACCTCTTTCCAACTTTAATCATAATTTTATGCTACTGAATTCTCTTATCAGCCAATTCCAATTTTATATCTTGGATTAAAAAAAAAATTTAAACTGGCTGGTTCTCATCGGAACAAAGTCATTGATGATCAGGTCTTAAATTTTAAAAATCTGATTAAAAACAAATGCTGTGACTCCTTCTCTGAGAAAAAGTAAAAACATGTTCTAAAAACAAGCCATCATAGGCAGCGCTGCCTAAGTAAAGAACGATGTGGGCACAATGTGTTTTTTTTTGGTTTTTCTCCATACCCGGGCACTTCGTATCGAAGGGGTTGTCGTAGAAACTTCAAAAAGGGCTCATTCGATTGGACATTGGAGTGGCTAGTGCCCTTTATAATAGTCGAAAGTGATTGGAGGGCAACTAGCCCCCCCCCACGCCCATCATTCCCCCAAACACATCCAATCAAAATTTTGAAATATTCATTTTGTTCAACGTAGTTGAACGTTCTGGAAATAAGGTATTTTAGGATGATAACCCCCTCAGAGCCCTCAGTTCAAGGGTTGTAAGTTATGCCCTGGGGCATATAAGGTTTATATAGAAAGTTGTTGTATAAATCATAGGCAGCACGATCGCGCTGCCTAAGTAAAGAACAGGGACACTCGAGAACGAGACAAGAAACGGGGACTAAGTAAAGAGGAGGAAATTCCCCCACAACCCTCAGGGCAAGGGTTTTAAGTTAAGCCCTGGGGGCATATAAGAACGATGTTGGCACAATGTATTATTTATTAATTTTTTCCTTTTGAGCAGTGCACTTTGTATCGAAGAAGTTGTCGTAGAAGCTTCGAAAAGCGCTCATTTAATTGGAAATTGGAGTGGCTTGCGCCCTTTTTAATATTCGAAAGTGATTGGAAGGCGACTAACACCCCTCTCAAACCCACCATTTCTCCAAACACATCCAATCAAAATTTTGAGATAGCCATGTTGTTTAACGTAGTTGAAAGTTCTGGAAATTCGGTCTTAGAGGATGACAACCACCCTAGCAGACCTTAGGGTAAGGGTTGTAATTTATACCCTGGGGGCATATAAGGTGCTTATAGAAAGCGTTGTCGTTTCCAAAAGGGCTCATTCGATTGGAAATCGAAAGGCCTAGTGCCCATTTCAATAGTCGAAGTGATTGGTAGGCTTGACATTTTTAAGTAAAGATCGAAGTGGGTATAATGTATTATTTTTTGTTGTTGTTGTTGTTTAGACCAGTGCACTTCGTATCGAAGGAGTTGTCGTGGGAACTTCAAAAGGGCTCCTTCGATTGAAAATAGAAAGGGCTGATGCCTTTTTTAATAGTCGAAAGTGATTTGAGGGCAACTAATCCCCCTTCCACTCCCACCCTCCCACGCCCATCCTCTCACGCCAGCCCTCCCATTCCTGCTCTTAAAATTTAATCAAATCAAAATTGCGTAAGTGTATCCAAGATATCAAAGAAAGTAAACAGATTTTTTTGCGAATGCTATCAAGTTTTCCATTTCAGGTCAACTAGATGAGGTATGAAACTAAATTAAACACTACTATTTGTGTCCAGATATTTAAAAAGGTGTATGTTGTTAAAAATTGCTGAACATTTTTCTACGGCATACAAATTGCAGGCCAAACTATTAAGTCTTAAAAAACGAATAGATTTAAAATAGTATTTTCTTTTTCCCTGAAAAGACTATGTCAATATAAAACGAACAGAAATTAATTTAAAAAACTTTTTCCACAAAATAAGTTTTTCAAAAGAAAAGTAAAGAACTCCATTAAACAAAAAATGAGCAAAAATAAAATCAAATATTCTACCAAGCGTGAAACTACCACAAATCAGAATCGATAAATAAATGAAACCCAAAACGAACAGAAAGTACAATAAGTAACCGAGTCAAACTCAAAACGAGCAGAAATTAACATAAGTTGGGCGCAAAACCCCTATGCCTTCCCAAGGCCAGAACAAAATTTGCACTTTACTGAAAAAAATATAAATGTTTTTACTTTTATAACTTTAATAAATCAAATAATTTTAACATTTTGATTACTAAATATCAGTATATGTATACTAAACTGACAATGCACATTCATTTGTATTTTTTCAGTAAAGTGCAAATTTTATTCTGGCCTTGGGAAGGCATAGGGGTTTTGCACCCAACTTATGTTAATTTCTGCTTGTTTTGAGTTTGACTCGGTTATTTATTGTAATTTCTGTTCGTTTTTGGGTTTCATTTATTTATTGATGACTGCTTTGTGGTAGTTTCACGCTTGGTAGGTTATTTGATTTTATTTTTGCTCATTTTTTGTTTAATGGAGTTCTTTACTTTTCCTTGAAAAGCTTATTTTGTGGAAAAGGTTTTTTAAATTAATACATTAAAAGTTAATTGAAGCATTTACATTACATTACTAGAACTTGGATGGCAATGCTTGAATATGGAGCACTGCCTAAGATCATTCGCCTAATACAGGCATACTACAAACTCACACGACCCTGCTTCCAAGTCAATGCGGAGCACTCGTCTTCGTTTGATATTGGATTCGGTGTGAGACAAAGTTGTATCCTCTCCTCAGAGCTTTTCAACTTTCTAATGGACTGAATTTTGAGGAAAGCCATGCAAAGCTCTGTTGGAACTAACGTGAGCCCAGATTTCACCGTAAACGATTTGGACTACATGGACGATTTTTTGCTGTTAAGTGATTCATCCCTGGAATTGCAGGACGTGCTCCAGAGAGTATCGGTAGCAGCTACTTCCACGGGATTGAACATCAGTATCGAAAAGACAAAAGCGGTGACCAGCAATGAATTTTACCAACCTCTAATACTTAATCACTGCCAGATCTAAATGATTGGTTGATTCAAACACCTTGGTTAAATCATAGACATTAACGATGGATACAGTGATGAAATTAATGCCCGCGTATCAGGAGCCTCCTCTGTCTTTTCAGAACTGTGTGAACTGCTCAGGAAAAGGGGAGAGATTAGTGTTAAGATGTAAAACGGAGTGTTTGAATTCCTTGTTCGTTCCGTCCTCCTGTACGGACGCAAGACATCGCCAATAAAAGTATCCAAAATCAGGCTCTGAATCCGTTCAATAACAGGTGTGCATAAGGCACATACTTGGACTGAATCTATGCAACTAAATCCCAAACGAAATGATAAGACAAGGTTGCAGGCAAAAGTTTGAACTGGAAACCATCATTCACCCCCACCGTCTCTCCTGGTCCAGCCATGCCTATCACTGGCCTGATAGCTATTTTGTTTCTAGGACTCTTCGTTGTAAACCAGTCCCATGCTTTAAACAAAAACATGGAGACCGGTCAAAATCCCTGATAAAAACCCCCAAATCCAACCTCGAACCCGTTTGTGGGCTCAGACGTCACATCCGCAGATGGGACCCTTCCTGGGTTGAAGTCGCTGCCCCTTTGACCCTTGAAAACGCACAATGGAATGCAACCGTCTGCCACTTTTTAGTGCCAGGGAGAACTACAAACTTGTGTCCGGATTCAATTAATTGGATTTTCTTTCCCAGAGCCACTTCATATAAAGAGGTGGTCATGAAAACCTCGGAGGGGACTCATGCGACAGAAAGCTGAAAGTTTCAGTGCCCTTTTCAAGAGTCAAAAGTTGTCGTTGAGCAGCCGGCAGCCCTCCCACATACTTTTTAGATTTATCCCCAAAAGACATCGGGTCAAAATTTTCAGCATACTATCAATGAGTTGACCCTACGGACTTCTAAGTGCGCCCACTTTCTCAGGAAGCTTAATATCGTAAATGGGGGTTGGGGGGTTTGGAAGATTGTCGCCTTGGAAGTGTCAAATTTTGAGTGTCCTTCTAAATTCCAAATAGTATATACTTTTAATATTTTCTTTTTTCAAGAGTGAAATCCAAGGGTCTATTCAGCAGAGGCTTCATTCTTTCCTGTCAGGCTTGTTCTTGCTAGCCTTAGTTATCGGGTGTCCCCAAAACTTCCAAACACTGCTCTTTTTATCTTTTCCAAACACATTTTCATACATTTATAAATATATAATAAATATGTTATAAAACTATTTAAATAAATATATTACAAAAACTTTTTGTATTTCTAAATTTGAAAAAAAGAAAAATTACACTTGAATAAAATCTTGAATTTTGAGGATTCCAGGAGTTATTATCATTATATATAAGTTTATGCTCATTAGTTCTTTCCATTTATCTTGATAAATATAGTAATTGTTTTTTTACTTTTCGTTGATGTTTTGGAAAAAAACAGTTTTCAAATACTTATCGTTTTCAATAGAATGTATATGACACAGTAGACTTTAGATTTTTTTTTACGGTTAGGAGAGATGAAGGGTCGGAAGTTCCAAAGCCCCTGTTTGCAGTAGGATTTATTCATTTTAGGTTTGAAGTGAGCATTCAATTCAAGTTTCAATAGTTTAGGATCTATTTATTTGTCTTCATGATCACCTGTTATCTTTATGTTTGGCATGATTATTTATTTAATTTGTTCGCTTTGGATTTCATTCATTATTTGATAGCAATTTCCGGTCGTTTTATGTTTTAATTATTATCAGACTTTATTTCTGCTTGTCTTCAATTTGATATGACGCTTTAATTTTCTTTTAAAAGCTTTTTTTCCAGTAATTTTTTTTTAATTAAAACTTGAAAACCCCAATGCTTGACTCAATATTATAGTAAGCAGTGGACTTACAAACGGCTTATTTCTTTGATTAATTAAAACAACTTTTTCCACAAAATAAATTTTTCAAAGAAAAGTAAAGAACTCCATTAAACAAAAAATGAACAAAAATAAGATCAAATAACCTACCAAGCACGGAACTACCACAAATAAGCATCGATAAATAAGTGAAACCCATAACGAACAGAAATAACAATAAATAAAAGAGTCAAACTCAAAACGAGCAGAAATTAACATAAGTTGGGCGCAAAACCCCTATGCCTTCCCAAGGCCAGAACAAAATTTGCACTTTACTGAGAAAAATATAAGTGTTTTTACTTTTATAACTTTAATAAATCAAATATTATTAACATTTTGATTACTAAATATCAGTATAAGAATATTAAACTGACAATACACATTCATTTGTATTTTTTCAGTAAAGTGCCAATTTTGTTCTGGCCTTGGAAAGGCATAGGGGCTTTGCGCCCAATTTGTGTTAATTTCTGCTCATTTTGCGTTTGACTCTGTTATTTATTGTAATTTCTGTTCGTTTTGGGTTTCATTTATTTATCAATGCTGATTTGTGGTAGTCCCACGCTTGGTAGATTATTTGATTTTATTTTTACTCATTTTTTGTTTAATGGAGTTTTTTACTTTTCTTTGAAAAAACTTATTTTGTGGAAAAAGTTTTTCTCATTGATTTCTGTTCGTTTTATATTGACATAGTCTTTTCAGGGAAAAAGAAAATAATACTTTAAATCTTTTTGTTTTTTAAGACTTTATAGTTCGGACTGCTATTTGTATGCTGGAGAAAAATTTTCAGGAATTTTTATCAACATACAACCTTTTAAAAATCTGGACAAAAATAGTACTGTTTAATTTAGTTTCATACCTCCTCTAACCTGAAATGGAAAACTTGATACCATTCGCAAAAAATCTGTTTACTTCCTTTGATAGCTTGGATATACTTACGCTATTTTTATTTGGTTAAATTTTAAGAGCACAAGTAGCCCCGAAAATTTGAACATAATACCATCAGTCGTTCTTGGGACACTGCTGAGATGCCTTATTGGGAATTAGCATTATCACAGTGCGTTTTGATTTAATCTTAAGGCAACGTCTAGTTTTCAAACATACTGGGCAAATGGGAGAGTGGGAGTGGAAGGGGATTAGTTGCCCTCCAATCACTTTCGACTATTAAAAAGGGCATCAGCCCTTTCTATTTTCAATCGAACGAGCCCTTTTCGAACTTCCCACGACAACTCCTTCGATACGAGGTGCCCTGGTCTAAACAAAAACAACAACAAAAAATATCACTAATCACGTTCGACTATTAAAAAGGGTACTAGCCCTTTGAATTTCAAATCGAATGGCCCCTTTTTCAAGTTTTTACGACATAGGTTTCAATAAAACCTTATATGCCCCCAGGGCATAACTTATGACCCTTGCCTTGAGGGTTGTGGGGGAGTGTCCTCCTCAAAAACATATTTTCTATCTAGAAATCAGCTACGCTGAACAAAATGGCTATCTCAAAATTTTTATTGGATGTGTTTTGGGGGAATTATGGGCGTGGGGGGAGGGGGTGCTAGTTGCCCTCCAATCACTTTCGACTATTAAAAAGGGCACTAGCCTTTTGAATTTCCCATCGATCAAGCCCTTTTTCAAGTTTCTACTACAAAGATTTCAATAAAAACCTTATATGCCCCCAGGGCATAACTTATATTCCTTGCCCTGAGAGTTGTGGGGGAGTGTCCTCCTCAAAAACATATTTTCTATCTGGAAATCAACTACGCTGAACAAAATGGCTATATCAAAATTTCTATTGGATGTGTTTGGGGGAATGATGGGCGTGGGAGAGGGGGCTAGTTGCCCTGCAATAACTTTTGACTATTAAAAAGGGCACTGGCCCTTTGAATTTCCAGTCGAATGAGCCTGTTTGAAGTTTCTAGGACAACGCCTTCTATAAAAACCTTATATGCTCCCCAGGGCATAACTTAAAACTCTTGTCTTGAGGGTTGTGGGGGGAGTGTCCTCCTCAAAAACATATTTTCTCTCTGGAAATCAACTATGCTGAACGAAATGGCTATCTCAAAATTTTGATTGTATGGGTTTGGGGGAGTGATGGGCGTGGGGGGGGGGGCTAGTTGCCCTCCAATCACTTTCGACTATTAAAAAGGGTACTAGCCCTTCGAATTTCCAATCGAATGAGCCTGTTTTGAAGTTTCTACGACAGTGCCTTCTATAAAAACCTTATATGCCCCCGGGGCATAACTTAAAACCCTTGCCCTGAGGGTTGTGGGGGGGTGTCCTCCTCAAAAACATATTTTATATCTGGAAATCAACTACACTGAACAAAATGGCTATCTCAAAATTTTGATTGAATGTGTTTGGGGGAATAATGGGCATAGGGGGGCTAGTTGCCCTCCGATCACTTTCGACTATTAAAAAGGGCACTAGAACTCTTAAGTTCCAATCGAATGAGACCCTTTTGAAGTCTCTACGACGACACCTCATATGAAGTGCACTGCTCTAAAGGAAAAAATCATAAATAGTACATTGTGCCAACATCGTTCTTATATGCCCTCAGGGCATAACTTAAAACCCTTGCCCCGAGGGTTGTGGGGGAGATTCCTCCTCAAAAACATATTTTCTATCTGGAAATCAACTACGCTGAACAAAATGGCTATCTCAAAATTTTTATTGGATGTGTTTGGGGGAAAGATTGGCGTGGGGGGGCTAGTTGTCTGCCCTCCAATCACTTTTGACTATTAAGAAGGGCGTTAGCCACAGCAATTTCCAATCGAATGAACCCCTTTCGAAGTTTCTACGACAACTCCTTCGATACGAAGTGCCCGGGTATGGAGAAAAAAAACACATTGTGCCCACATCGTTCTTTACTAAGGCAGCACTAGTGCACTGCCTATGATTAACCACAATACATTTGTAGAAAAACTTTTCAATAAATTTCAAGTTGACCCCTATTTAATTAGAATAATTGCGTTTTTCCTATCTAATACCAAATGTCACTGTCTTTCCTCCAATGTTTACAGAAAGATATAGAAGAACTTACTTCCTGTACATAGTTGAAATGTTGAATAACTGAACCTCCTGCCCCCCTCCCACTCTCCTTCTACCTTAAAGTTGTTTAAGTTTATTTAGCAAATTTTTTGCTTTCTTTTTATAGCGTCTAATTTTTACTTATTTTGTGTTTTTTTTTAGTCACAAGAGTCCTTGTGTTTTAATTTGGTTTATTCTCTTTTAACCCTGTGAGTGCTAATTTTTTTTTTTATGTTTTTGTTTATTACTCGAAAGTGCGAGTTCGACCTATCTGAGTTTACGATAGACATTTTAAAAGTAAATCTTATCATAAGCTTTTTTATTTGTTGGATTCTGTTCAGTAAGAGAATGAGAAAACTATCATTCTGACATTAAATGCCCTTATGTGGCGATATTAGCAAAGAGCTACCTCGATTCCAAATTTCCAAGAGCACCAGCCTGGGTATGAAAGAATGGATTTTGGTGAAAGGCTTCTTGTGCATATTAAATAAAAAAAACAAGTTTTTTAAACTGAAAGTAAGGAGCGACATTAAAACTTAAAACGAACAGAAATTATTCCGTATATGAAAGGGGCTGTCCCCTCCTCAACGCCTCGCTCTTTACGCTAAAGTTTTTTATTGTTTTAAAAAATAAAGTTGTGAGACAGAGTCAAACTTTAGCGTAAAGAGCGAGGCGTTGAGGAGGGGACAGCCCCTTTCATATACGGAATAATTTCTGTTCGTTTTAAGTTTTAATGTCGCTCCTTACTTTCAGTTTAAAAAACTTGTTTTTTTTATTTAATTTCTGATCGTTTTCTAGTTAATGCAGCTTTTATTTGCATAAAAATTTTACTTTTCTTTTGCTAAATGGATGTCTTTACAAATTAACTTACGTAACTAACTTCTATACTCGTATATTTTTCTTCTGGCAAAAAATACAAAGTTGCAGATTTTTACAGATATGAGCTTGAAACCTATGTAATAGGGTTTTCTGATACGCTGAATCTGACGGTGTGATTTTCATTAAAATTCTTTCACTTGTAGGGGATGTTTCCCCCCTCTTTAAAAAATCGAGTAAATTTTCTCAGGCTCGTAGCCTTTGATGAGTAATACTAAACTTAATAAAATTTATATATTTAGGATCAGCATTATAAACACATTCTTTTGATACATTTATTGACATCAAAATTCCGTTTTTAATAGTTTCGATTACTATTGAGCCAGTATCGCTTGTTTTTTTATTGTTTTTTTTTTATTACGTATATGTTATTACGTATATGAAGGGGTTCTCCCCTTAGTCAATACCACGCTCTTTACGTTAAAAGTTAAAAAAAATTTTGATTCACAAACCCCTGAATCACAAAGGCCGTTTAATTAGAATAGATAGCTCTTTTGAAAGCACTAAAAAAAACTGTAGCGTAAAGAGCGAGGTATTGACTTGGGGGAGAACCCCCTCACATACGTTATAATTTCTGTTCGTTTTAAGTTCTAATATTCCTTCTTACATTTCAGTTGAAAAAACTTGTTTTTTTTTATTTAATTTATGATCGTTTTTTAAATAATGCTTGGAAATCCGGCGCCCCCTTCATAGAAATGTCCCTTACCCCAAAGAAACATCCTCCACGGAAATATTCTCCAGAGTAACCCTCTCCTCTAGCCCCCCCCCCTCCAGAAAAAAATCCTTCCTGAAAATGGTTGTATACTTCCCAATAACCAATAAATAATGCTGGCAAGTCCGGCGCCCCCTTCATGGCAATTTCCCTTCCCCCATGAAAACTTCCTTCATGAACAGATCCTCCAACATAACAACCGACCCACCCTTCCCTCCCACTACCAGAAAAAAAACCTCCTGAAAACTTCTATATACTTCCCAATAACCAATACTATATGTTAACATTGGGTAAAGTTCATAACTTTTAGCACTCCCTCTGGGAATTTCGGGGGATTAAGTCATCCTAAAAGACATATTTATCATATTTTCGACCACACTGAACAAAATGGCTATCTCAAAATTTTGATCGGGTGACTTTGGAAAAAAAATAAGCGTGGGAGGGGGCCTAGTTGCCCTCCATTTTTTTGGTCACTTAAAAAGGGCACTAGAATTTTTAATTTCCGTTCCAATGAGCCCTCCCACGATATTCTAGGACCACTGAGTCGATACGATCACCCCTGGAAAAAAAAAAAAAAAAACAAACAAACAAATAAACACGCATCCGTGATCTTTCTTCTGGCAAAAAATGTAAAATTCCAATTTTTGTAGATAGGAGCTTGAAACCTCTACAGTAGGGTTCTCTGATACGCTGAATATGATGGTGTGATTTTCATTAAGGTTCTATAACTTTTAGGGGGTCTTTCCCCCTTTTTTTGAAAATCAGCCAAATTTTCTCAGGCGCGTAACTTTTGATGGGTAGCACTAAACTTGATGAAAGTTATATATTTGAAATCAGCATTGAAATCTAATTCTTTTGATATATCTATTGGTATCAAAAACCCGTTTTCTAGAGTTTCGGTTACCATTGAGCCGGGTCGCTCCTTACTTACAGTTCGTTACCACGAACTGTTTGATAAAATAAGTATGGCTCACGGCACGACAAACCCCTTATTTTCTTCTTTTAAAACATAATTATTGTTCCCAAAATTTAAGATATTAGGAGAAATTAAACGATCACTAGAAATACTTTTATCTTCACTAAAGAAGCTTGTCTTATAATTTTCTTTGAGGGCATATCAGCTCATTTTCTCCAAAACATTGTCATCTTTTGTTGTATATTTACTGGCCACATTAAGCTCTAAGCTAATCTAAACGACAGTTTCCAAGGAAGCTAGCAAATAAAGGATGGTATTTAAGTCTGAGTCTCTATCTCTTTGAATTATGGTCATAGTTTGGTAAGTCCGCTGTATCCGGATTTGGACCCGTGGAACTTTCTAATCCGCCAGTTAGGGGATTTTAGAGTTAAGTCGAAATTGCCTTTGCTCCAGCAAAGGCAATAAACTTAATGGTGATATAAATCATGGATTAATCCTAAGTCTCTAGGGGATCAATGAACTGAATGAAGAAAGATATTTAGGGGATTTCTGAAAGTTTATTAGAAAGGCCTGATTAAGAACAGATTTTATTTATTGATGTAATACTACTTAGGGATATTCCATTACACAATTATCACAAACTTCTATTGAAGAATGATTTTATTTTTGTTTCCCGTATATTTCATTTTACAGTCTATGACAACCTGAATCTAAAAACCAAATTTTTAATATAATTGGTAGACTCATGCTGCCACGTATGTGCTCAGAAACTTAATCAAACGTGGGGGCAGTATAAGAGCAGGTCAGGATAATAAAAAACACAGTCAATAATTAGATACAAAAAAAACACCTGAAAATTTGGGAAGCCTTATAATAATGTCTAGATTCTAGAGATTGTTTAAGCCCTAGTAACGTTTTTCCCGTCATGGGATGCTGTTTTTTGTCATAAAGTATAAGAAAAATTTAATTCTTCAAAAGTTGATTCTTTAAAAAATAAAATCAAAATCCAAAAATAACACAGTGAGCTTATTTTAACAAAAATTTTAAGATCAGTATTCTAGTTAATTAACAAAAGCGGTCGCACCACGGCAAAGTTCCGATTTCTGACATTTTGTCGAGTAAAACAGCAGTTTTGGCACAAAAATGGCAAAAATGTTATGAGGCAAAAATTTTTAACTTCTATAAGGGCATTTAAACAGCCTCTCAGTCTCAGAGACAAAACTGGTCCACTGTACAAACGTTCAAAAATTAACTAAAAAAAACAAGTTTTTTTAACTGAAAGAAAGGAACGACGTTAAAACTTAAAACGAACAGAAATTATTCCGTATATGAAAGGGGCTATCCCCTCCTCAACGTCTCGCTCTTTACGCTAGAGTTTTTTTTTTGTTTAAAAAAAATAGAGTTGTGAGAAAGTCAAACTTTAGCGTAAACAGTGAGACGTTGAGGAGGGGACAGCCCATTTCATATACGGAATAATTTCTGTTTGTTTTAAGTTTTAACGTCGTTCCTTACTTTCAGTTAAAAAAACTTTTTTTTAATTTAGTTTTTGAACGTTTTTGAATTAATGCAGGTTTTGATTTTGGCTCACCGTACATGAATAATTAAAAAAAAAATTTCATATTAATTTTACTTTTATTTTGTTACATGGGTTTCTCGAAACTTGTTTAATTTTATTTACGAACGTTTTTATTAGTAATAAATATACATAACTTACGAATTAACTAACGTAACAAACTTCTATATTCATAGATTTTTAATAAGTATATTAGGGGGTTCTCCCCCTAGTCAATACCTTGCTCTTTAAGCTAAAGTTCAAATTTTGTTCCAATTCTTTAAAAATGACCCCTTAATTACAAAGGCCTTTAATAAGAATAAATAGCTCTTATTAAAGTACTAAAAAACTTCGGCTTAAAGAGCGAGATATTGACTAGGGGGTTAACCCAATCATATACTTAATATTTTCTGCTCGTTTTAAGTTTTGATGTTGCTCCTTACTTTCAGTTGAAAAACTTGTTGGTTTTTTTTTTAATTTAATTTCTAAACATTTTCTTTAATAATGCTGGGAAATCCGGCACCCCCTTCATAGCGATGTCCCGTCCCCCATGAAAACTTCCTTCACGGAAAGATCCTTCCATATAATCCCCAACCCCCCCCCCTATCAGAAAAAATCACGCCTGAAAACGTCTGTATACTTCCCAATAACCAATACTATATGTTATCATTGGGTAAAGTTCATAACTTTCAGCCCTCCCCCCGGGGACTTCGGGGGATTAAGTCATCCTAAAAGACATAGTTATCATATTTTCGACCATGCTAAACAAAATGGCTATCTCAAAATTTTGATCAGGTGACTTTGGGAATAAATGAGCGTGGGAGGGGGCCTAATTGCCCTCCATTTTTTTGATCACTTAAAATGGGCACTAGAACTTTGAATTTCTGTTCCAATGAGCCCTCCCATGATATTCTAGGACCACCGGGTCGATACGATCACCCCTGGGAAAAAAAAACAAAGAAAAAGCAAATCAACACGCATCCGTGATTTTTCTTCTGGCAAAAAATGCAAAATTCCACATTTTTGTAGATAGGTGCTTGAAACCTCTACAGTAGGTTTCTCTGATACGCTGAATATAATGGTGTGATTTTCATTAAGGTTCTATAGATTTTAGGGGGTCTTTCCCCCTTTTTTCTAAAATCAGCCAAATTTTCTCAGGCGCGTAACTTTTGATGGGCAAGACTAAACTTGATGAAGCTTATATATTTGAAATCAGTATTAAAATCTGATTCTTTTGATGTATCTATTGGTATCAAAATTCTATATTTTAGAGTTTTGGTTACCATTGAGCCGGGTCGCTCCTTACTTACAGTTCGTTACCACGAACTGTTTGATATACTGTTTTCAAAACACACTTGTAGCATATGAAATATTTGCCATTGTTATAGAAAGTTTATCTAATAAAAATATCTAATAAAAATTTATCTAATAAAAATATTAGTAATAGAGTGCTGCATAGTTACACGCCACGTTTTAGGTTAGAAACCAGAGATTTCTTAAGGGGAGCAAGGGGGCACCTGTCACCTCGAAAAATCATTTTTAGCCAAAATTTTAAAGCTTGCAATTAGAGGTGCTTTGGCTGAATTAGATGAATACTTAAATGAGTTCAAAACTAAACCTTAGTATGAACAGGGGGAATGATGGGGGATTATAGCAACTCATATTGGGGGTAACTCCGGGTATGGTATTAATATGAAACGAAACTAAATATATAAAGATTTAAATATCCCATTAAAACTTAAAAATGTGACTTTTTAAACTTGAAGCGAACAGAAATTATCCTGTGTAGAAGGAGGCTAAAGCCTCAAGCCCCTCTCCACTCTTTGCACCGAAATTTGATTTCTTTCGGTAATATTTCAAGATCTCATGCTCTAAGACAGGGGTTCCCAATTTTTTTACTCTGGAGTACATTCTAAAATATCGGTAGGGTGACGGGCACCACCTATTTTAAATCCACAAACTCGTTTCATAACTTGTCATTTTCCCATAATTTATTTTCTTATTTTCTTGTACTCATAATGTATTAATAAATAATAAACAAAAATGTTTCAAAATAATAAAATTATTTGGCATTTTTTTCAAATTGCGTACACAGAGAAATGTATTTACAAAACGTAAAGAAAGTAAACAAAACACACAAATACAAAGAAAACATTTAATTAAAAAATATAATAAAGTCAATGTGATCTTTGGCATTACATTTCATTGGCCAGAGCTTCATAATCAGGAGCGTATGACAATAGTCCTGTTAGCAGACAATCATAAAGATGCTCATCGATGAGTCGAGATCTATTTCTTGATTTCATTAAGTTCATGTTTGAAAACAATAATTCGCATAAATATGTCGAACCGAAAAATGATTCAACTTTATATGCCGGTTTTTTCAACAATGGGAACTTATCTCTATCCACTGCATTCCAAAAGTCCTCTGACATTAAGGATTTTAGCAAAATATCATTCTTAAGGTCCAAAATTTCTAACTCTAGTTCTTCTGTCTTACCTTGAACAAAATCTGCAATACATGCGGCTATTTCCATAACATGTATTTGGCAAGTAAAAGGATTGATACAGAAGGAAACTATTGGCTCATTATGTTTAAACTGCAAAAATCTCTCTTCAAATTTTTTCTTAACTCTTGAAGATGCTTAATAAGTAATGTCCCATTTAATTCACTGTCACCTAGCATTTTCTTCACGTGTGGGAAATGCACGAGAGAATTGATCTGCAGATGTGATATCAACAATTCCAATTTAGCTTTAAATGACTTTACAGAGCTTATCATTTCAGATATGCTTTTGTCTTTACCCTGCAACTCCAAATTTAAAGAATTCAATTTTTCCATGATGTCTGTGAAAAATCGCAAATCAATCAGCCAGCCAGAGTCAGCTAGTTCATCACAATTTTCCTTTCTATCGTTTATAAATGTTTTTATTTCTTCAATTAAACTCACAAATTTTTTAAGAACTTTTCCTTTACTGACCCAACATACTTCAGTATGCAGAATAAGATCATGTTCTTTATCTTCAGTATCTTCTAACAGGGCCTTGAAAAGTCGGTGTTGCAAAGGAGCTGCTCGAATAGAATTGATTATTTTTGTAACTATTTTCATGACGTGTTCAAATGGCAAAATTTTACAACACAGAGCTTCCTGGTGGATAATACAATGGTAGGACATGAGTAGTAAGGCATCTAGTACCACTGAACGTGATTGCGTAATATGCCTTACCAGGGCCAGTTAGCTATTACTATGAACCCTACATGGCTTGGCAGACAGGTTTTTCTAATGTGAGAGTCATTTTTTGTGTGTCACTCGGTTAGAGAAAGCTGGTGGTTAGTCCATATGATGACTTGATTAGTCGGTTTTTTAAAAAAAGATATCTCTTTTGAAAATTCTAAAGAACTTTAGCGTAAAGAGTGGGGATTTTCCTTCATGGACAACCCCTTTCTTCCATACAAAATCCTTCCATGGAGAGATATTCCCACGTAAATTCCTCCCCCCAACCCCCTCTCCCATCAGAAATAGTCAGCCCTGAAAACATCTGTATACTTCCCAATAACGAAAACTATATGTAAACAATGGGCAAAGTTCATAACTTGCAGCCCTCCCCCTGGAGACTGTGGGGGATTAAGTCATCCTCAAAGACATAGTTATTGTATTTTCGACATTTTTACAGATAGGAACTTAAAACTTCTGCAGTAGGGTTCTCTGATATGCTGAATCTGATAGTGTGATTTTTATTAAAGTTTTAGGAGTTTTAGAAGATATTTCCCACTTTTTTCGAAAATGTGGCAAATTTTCTCAGGCACCTAACTTTTGACGGGTATAACTAAACTTGGTGCGACTTATATATTTGAAATCAACACGCGAATCTAATTCTTTTGCTGTATCTCTTGATATCAAAATTCCGTTTTTTTTTGTTTTTTTTTTTTAGAGTTTCGGTTGCTATTGAGCCGGGTCGTTCCTTACTCTCTTTTGATAGTACTAAAGAACTTTCAACAGAGAACTTTCAAAACTTTAGATATCTCTTTTGAAAGTTCTAAAGAACTTTAGCGTAAAGAGTGAGGGTTTTCCTTTATTGACAATCCCCTTCTTCCAGACAAAATCCCTCTATGGAGAGATATTCCCACGTAAATTCCTCCCCTGACCCCCATCTCCCATCAGAAATAGTCACCCCTGAAAATATCTGTATACTTCCCAATAACGAAAACTATATGTAAACAATGGGCAAAGTTCATAACTTGCAGTCCCTCCCCCTGGAGACTGTGGGGGATTAAGTCATCCTCAATGACATAGTTATTAGATATTTCGACTATGCTGAACAAAATGGCTTTCTAAAAATTTGGATTGTGTAACTTTGGGAAAATTGAGCATTGAATGGATTATAGTTGCCCCTTCAGTTTTTTGGTCACTTAAACAGGGCACTAGAACTTTTAATTGTCATTCAAATGAGCCCTACAGCAGGATGTCCGCTAATATCCTAAGCTTCAGCTGAAGCTAGCTTCAAACATTGAACCTAAAAGATTCATATTACCATAGTTACGAAGTGTTTATAGAATTGGTGGTCTTTAAAAAGACCGTTGGGTAGTCAGGGGTGTGATGACTATTGTAAAAATTCATCATTGTTTGTCATCCACTCACTATGATTCCAATCTATATCACGGATTTGTTTGTTCTTCTTCTTCTTAGGATATCTCACACACATATTCCAAGAAGGAATAACTATTGGTACCCATTTGCTAAAAAATCGAACCTCGTCCTCTGGGCTGTGTATCTTACTCGGAAATATCTCACAACTAAAATCTTCCAAGTTGAATAATGGTATATCTGATTTGCATTTCTCGATTTAAATTTTGTCAGTGGGCACATTCCCTTTTGTGTACAGTGCTGTTACGCCAAAAAAACAGCATATCTCTCTAACTTCCTCCTGTACGTAGGATAAATCCTTCCCTTTGTTATAGGATGGAAGAATCATTCTATTATATAAACCTATTTTGTTTATAAAGTATAGTGTACTGCACCACCTGTCTTCATTGTACGCATACATATTATAGTTTATATACCAGTGGTAACAAGAGACCTCTTGATGATCAGTAGTCAACAGTAGAAACGCGCATTCAAAAATCACTCCACACGCCGATTTCTTCACGCCAATGTATTCACAGTCAAAAACGCCATACATCTTTGAAGTTATATTGATAGAATGGATATTCAAACTGTTTAAAGTTCCAAATTGAAGCTACATTATATACTAAAGAAACTGAATATATTAACATCTAAAACAAGAATTTTTATGTAATGATTTCTTCAAATAATATCAAGAGGATTTGTTTTTACACTGGTCACAGTGTGGAATGTGTTACTAAAATTTTGTTTAAAGAAATTAAACACCATTCTTATCAGATTCAAACGCTTAATATCCCCAAGCATATGCGGTAATGGTTAGTTATTACGAAAATCATACGGGAGAGGAATCTATATCTTGGGGATTAAAAGAAATTAAACTTCTTCTTATCAGATTCAAACGCTTAATAACCCAAAGCATATGCGACTCAAATTTCTCTTTAGAGTGCTAACGTGTATCTGTTGAAATAATTTAAGTCCAGTTTCAGAATTCCTATCAAGTCGAACAGTAAAGCAAAAACGAAAACAACTGCAAAAAAAAAAAAACCCTAATTTTAAACAGTTTTTGGGAAACAAGGTGAAAGTAAAGTGCAACTCGTATAAATGAAACCTAAGACGAACAAAACTACAATAATTAACCGAGTCAATCTCAAAACGAGCAGAAATTAACATAAGTTGGGCGCAAAACCCCAGATGCCTTCCCAAGACACGAGCAAAATTTGCACTTTACTGAAAAAATACAAATGGTTTTACTTTTACACCTTTAATAATTCAAATGATATTAACATTTTGATTACTAAATATCAGTATATGTATATTAAACTGACAATGCACATTCACTTGTATTTTTCAGTAAAGTGCAAATTTTGTTCTGGTCTTGGGAAGGCATATGGGATTTCACGCCCCCAACTTATTGACTTTTTGGGGGGTGTTTCCCCCTTTTTCGAAAATCAGGCTCCCGGTTTTCAAAATCCCTTTTTCTTCTGAGGCTTGGAGCATTTGGTGGGTAGATATTAAACTTAATGATAAACAAAAAAAACGCTTTCTGGGTCTCATTACAAAAATGACGTTCCTCGCAAAAACATAAGTTGTTCCCACAAAAGGATTTTCGTTCTTAATTAGAAAAAATTAAAAAAAAAACACTTTTTCCACAAAATAAGTTTTTCAAAGAAAAGTAAAGAACACCATTAAACAAAAAAATTAGCAAAAATAACATCAAATAATCTACCAGTCGTGAAACTGCCACAAATCAGCATCGATAAATAAATGAAACCCAAATGAACATACATTTTTTTTTATTTTTTTTTGGAGGGGGAGGGATTTCTCCGTGGAGGTGGGCCTAGATTTACTGGCATTAAACGAGCAGAAATTAACATAAGTTGGGCGCAAAACCCCATATGCCTTCCCAAGACACGAACAAAATTTGCACTTTACTGAAAAAACACAAATGGTTTTACTTTTACACCTTTAATAATTCAAATGATATTAACATTTTGATTACTAAATATCAGTATATGTATATTAAACTGACAATGCACATTCACTTGTATTTTTCAGTAAAGTGCAAATTTTGTTCTGGTCTTGGGAAGGCATATGGGGTTTCACGCCCCCAACTTATTGACTTTTTGGGGGGTGTTTCCCCCTTTTTCGAAAATCAGGCTCCCGGTTTTCAAAATCCCTTTTTCTTCTGAGGCTTGGAGCATTTGGTGGGTAGATATTAAACGTAATGATAAACAAAAAAAACCCTTTCTGGGTCTCATTACAAAAATGACGTTCCTCGCAAAAACATAAGTTGTTCCCACAAAAGGATTTTCGTTCTTAATTAGAAAAAATTAAAAAAAAAAACACTTTTTCCACAAAATAAGTATTTTTCAAAGAAAAGTAAAGAACTCCATTAAACAAAAAATTAGCAAAAATAACATCAAATAATCTACCAGTCGTGAACGTAACCTCATGTAAATTAATCTTAAAAAATGAAATAAAGCTATGTCGACTTTGCATATTTTATTCAACATATTCGACAATTGATGCATAAAAAGTACATTTTTTTTCATAATTTCTTGAATTAAACCCGTGTAACTTAACCTGCATGTAACTGAATCCCTCGTGCTCTGATACGCTGAATCGGACGGTATGATTTTGATTAAAGTTCTATGACTTTTAGGGGGAGTTTCCTCCTTTATTCAAAAATAATTCAAATCTTCTCAGGCGCATAACTTTGATTGGTAAAACTAAATTTAATGATTTGAAATCACTTATATATTTGAAATCAGCATAAAATATGATTCTATTGATGTATCCATGGGCATCAAAATTCCAGTTTTTAGAGTTTCGGTTACTATTGAACCGTGTCGCTCCTTACTTACAGTTCGTTACCACGAACTGTTTGAAAAAACGGGTGCTTTACAATACGAACATCCTTCCAGTTTCTTCATATATGGAACAATTTATGCTCATTTCGACTATTAGTGGTGTTCCTTACTTTCAGTTGGAAAAAAAAACTAGTTTTTTTTTTTATTTAATCCGCTACAGCTTTTAGTCTTCGCGATTTTTGTATTAACCAGGAGTTTTGTAACAGCATACGAGCAAGCTATTAATTGGTTTTTAGAGTTTCGGTTACTATTGAACCGTGTCGCTCCTTACTTACAGTTCATTACCACGAACTGTTTGAAAAAACGGGTGCTTTACAATACGAACAACCTTCCAGTTTCTTCATATATGGAACAATTTATGCTCATTTCGACTATTAGTGTTGTTCCTTACTTGCAAGCTATTAATTAATTCATATTTGTAATTCTAAATTTAAAACACTCATTAGCTTGACATGCCACGCTTTTAAAAAAGATACCCTGTATGTTTTGTCGGGGAAATAAGCTCGGGAATTAGACAGACTATTTTTTTTTCCACCTGAAAGTAAGGAACAACACTAATAGTCGAAATGAGCATAAATTATTCCATATATGAAGAAACTGGAAGGATGTTCGTATTGTAAAGCAACCGTTTTTTCAAACAATTCATGGTAACGAACTGTAAGAAAGGAGCGACACGGTTTAATAGTAACCGAAACTCTAAAAACCGGAATTTTGATACCCATGGATACATCAATAGAATCATATTTTTAGTGATTTCAAATCATTAGATTTAGTTTTACCAATCAAAAGTTATGCCCCTGAGAAGATTTGCATTATTTTTGAATAAAGGAGGAAACTCCCCCTAAAAGTCATAGAACTTTAATCAAAATCATACCGTCCGATTCAGCGTATCAGAAAACCCTACTTCGGAAGTTTCAAGCTCCTATCTGCAAAAATGTGGAATTTTGTATTTTTTTTTTTTTGTCAGAAGAAAGATCACAGATGCATGTTTATTATTTTTTTTTTATTGTGTTCGTGGTAACGAACTGTAAGTAAGGAGCGACGCGGCTCAATAGTAACCGAAACTCTAAAAACCAATTATAGCTTGCTCGTATGCTGTTACAAAACTCCTGGTTAATACAAAAATCGCGAAGACTAAAAGCTGTAGTGGATTAAATAAAAAAAAAAACTAGTTTTTTTTTCCAACTGAAAGTAAGGAACACCACTAATAGTCGAAATGAGCATAAATTGATCCATATATGAAGAAACTGGAAGGATGTTCGTATTGAAAAGCACCCGTTTTTTCAAACAGTTCGTGGTAATGAACTGTAAGTAAGGAGCGACACGGTTCAATAGTAACCGAAACTCTCAAAACTGGAATTTTGATACCCATGGATACATCAATAGAATCATATCTTTATGCTGATTTCAAATATATAAGTGATTTCAATCCATTAAATTTAGTTTTACCAATCAAAAGTTATGCGCCTGAGAAGATTTGCATTATTTTTGAATAAAGGAGGAAACTGCCCCTAAAAGTCATAGAACTTTAATCAAAATCATACCGTCCGATTCAGCGTATCAGAGCACGGGGGATTCAGTTACATGCAGGTTCAGTTACACGGGTTTAATTCAAGAAATTATGAAAAAAATGTACTTTTTATGCATCAATTGTCGAATATGTTGAATAAAATATGCAAAGTCGACATAGCTTTATTTCATTTTTTAAGGTTAATTTACATGAGGTTACCTTCACGACTGGTAGATTATTTGATGTTATTTTTGCTAATTTTTTGTTTAATGGAGTTCTTTACTTTTCTTTGAAAAACTTATTTTGGTGAAAAAGTGTTTCTTTTTTAATTTTTTCTAATTAAGAACGAAAATCCTTTTGTGGGAACAACTTATGTTTTTGCGAGGAACGTCATTTTTGTAATGAGACCCAGAAAGCGTTTTTTTTTGTTTATCATTACGTTTAATATCTACCCACCAAATGCTCCAAGCCTCAGAAGAAAAAGGGATTTTGAAAACCGGGAGCCTGATTTTCGAAAAAGGGGGAAACACCCCCCAAAAAGTCAATAAGTTGGGGGCGTGAAACCCCATATGCCTTCCCAAGACCAGAACAAAATTTGCACTTTACTGAAAAATACAAGTGAATGTGCATTGTCAGTTTAATATACATATACTGATATTTAGTAATCAAAATGTTAATATCATTTGAATTATTAAAGGTGTAAAAGTAAAACCATTTGTATTTTCTCAGTAAAGTGCAAATTTTGTTCGTGTCTTGGGAAGGCATATGGGGTTTTGCGCCCAACTTATGTTAATTTCTGCTCGTTTAATGCCAGTAAATCTAGGCCCACCTCCACGGAGAAATCCCTCCCCCTCAATAAAAAAAAAAAATGTATGTTCATTTGGGTTTCATTTATTTATCGATGCTGATTTGTGGCAGTTTCACGACTGGGCGATTATTTGATGTTACTTTTGCTAATTTTTTGTTTAATGGTGTTCTTTACTTTTCTTTGAAAAACTTATTTTGTGGAAAAAGTGTTTTTTTTTCCAATTAAGAACGAAAATCCTTTTGTGGGAACAACTTATGTTTTTGCGAGGAACGTCGTTTTTGTAATGAGACCCAGAAAGCGTTGTTTTGTTTATCATTACGTTTAATATCTACCCACCAAATGCTCCAAGCCTCAGAAGAAAAAGGGATTTTGAAAACCGGGAGCCTGATTTTTGAAAAAGGGGGAAACACCCCCCAAAAAGTCAATAAGTTGGGGGCGTGAAACCCATATGCCTTCCCAAGACCAGAACAAAATTTGCACTTTACTGAAAAATACAAGTGAATGTGCATTGTCAGTTTAATATACATATACTGATATTTAGTAATCAAAATGTTAATATCATTTGAATTATTAAAGATGTAAAAGTAAAACCATTTGTATTTTTTCAGTAAAGTGCAAATTTTGCTCGTGTCTTGGGAAGGCATATGGGGTTTCGCGCCCAACTTATGTTAATTTCTGCTCGTTTTGACATTGACTCGGTTAATTATTTTAGTTTTTGTTCGTTTTAGGTTTCATTTATACGAGTTGCACTTTACTTTCACCTTGTTTCCCAAAAACTGTTTAAAATTAGGGTTTTTTTTTTGCAGTTGTTTTCGTTTTTGCTTTACTGTTCGACTTGATAGGAATTCTGAAACTGGACTTAAATTATTTCAACAGATACACGTTAGCACTCTAAAGAGAAATTTGAGTCGCATATGCTTTGGGTTATTAAGCGTTTGAATCTGATAAGAAGAAGTTTAATTTCTTTTAATCCCCAAGATATAGATTCCTCTCCCGTATGATTTTCGTAATAACTAACCATTACCGCATATGCTTGGGGATATTAAGCATTTGAATCTGATAAGAATGGTGTTTAATTTCTTTAAACAAAATTTTAGTAACACATTCCACACTGTGACCAGTGTAAAAACAAAACCTCTTGATATTATTTGAAGAAATCATTACATAAAAATTCTTGTTTTAGATATTAATATATTCAGTTTCTTTAGTATATAATGTAGCTTCAATTTGGAACTTTAAACAGTTTGAATATCCATTCTATCAATATAACTTCAAAGATGTATGGCGTTTTTGACTGTGAATACATTGGCGTGAAGAAATCGGCGTGTGGAGTGATTTTTGAAGGCGCGTTTCTACTGTTGAATACTGATCATCAAGAGGTCTCTTGTTACCACTGGTATATAAACTATAATATGTATGCGTACAATGAAGACAGGTGGTGCAGTACACTATACTTTATAAACAAAATAGGTTTATATAATAGAATGATTCTTCCATCCAATAACAAAGGGAAGGATTTATCCTACGTACAGGAGGAAGTTAGAGAGATATGCTGTTTTTTTGGCGTAACAGCACTGTACACAAAAGGGAATGTGCCCAATGACAAACTTTTAATCGAGAAATTCAAATCAGATATACCATAATTCAACTTGGAAGATTTTAGTTGTGAGATATTTAAGAGTAAGATACACAGCCCAGAGGACGAGGTTCGATTTTTTAGCAAATGGGTACCAATAGTTATTCCTTCTCGGAATATGTGTGTGAGATATCCTAAGAAGAAGAAGAACAAACAAATCCGTGATATAGATTGGAATCATAGTGAGTGGATGACAAACAATGATGAATTTTTACAATAGTCATCACACCCCTGACTACCCAACGGTCTTTTTAAAGACCACCAATTCTATAAAAACTTCGTAACTATGGTAATATGAATCTTTTAGGTTCAATGTTTGAAGCTAGCTTCAGCTGAAGCTTAGAATAGTAGCGGACATCCTACTGTAGGGCTCATTTGAATGACAATTAAAAGTTCTAGTGCCCTGTTTAAGTGACCAAAAACTGAAGGGGCAACTATAATCCATTCAATGCTCAATTTTCCCAAAGTTACACAATCCAAATTTTTAGAAAGCCATTTTGTTCAGCATAGTCGAAATATCTAATAACTATGTCATTGAGGATGACTTAATCCCCCACAGTCTCCAGGGGGAGGGACTGCAAGTTACGAACTTTGCCCATTGTTTACATATAGTTTTCGTTATTGGGAAGTATACAGATGTTTTCAGGGGTGACTATTTCTGATGGGAGATGGGGGTCAGGGGAGGAATTTACGTGGGAATATCTCTCCATGGAGGGATTTTGTATGGAAGAAGGGGATTGTCAATAAAGGAAAACCCTCACTCTTTACGCTAAAGTTCTTTAGAACTTTCAAAAGAGATATCTAAAGTTTTGAAAGTTCTCTGTTGAAAGTTCTTTAGTACTATCAAAAGAGAGTAAGGAACGACCCAGCTCAATAGCAACCGAAACTCTAAAAAAAAACAAAAAAAAAACGGAATTTTGATATCAAGAGATACAGCAAAAGAATTAGATTTGCGTGTTGATTTCAAATATATAAGTCGCACCAAGTTTAGTTATACCCGTCAAAAGTTAGGCGCCTGAGAAAATTTGCCACATTTTCGAAAAAAGTGGGAAATATCTTCTAAAACTCCTAAAACTTTAATGAAAATCACACTATCAGATTCAGCATATCAGAGAACCCTACTGCAGAAGTTTTAAGTTCCTATCTGTAAAAATGTCGAAAATACAATAACTATGTCTTTGAGGATGACTTAATCCCCCACAGTCTCCAGGGGGAGGGCTGCAAGTTATGAACTTTGCCCATTGTTTACATATAGTTTTCGTTATTGGGAAGTATACAGATGTTTTCAGGGCTGACTATTTCTGATGGGAGAGGGGGTTGGGGGGAGGAATTTACGTGGGAATATCTCCCCATGGAGGGATTTTGTATGGAAGAAAGGGGTTGTCCATGAAGGAAAATCCCCACTCTTTACGCTAAAGTTCTTTAGAATTTTCAAAAGAGATATCTTTTTTTAAAAAACCGACTAATCAAGTCATCATATGGACTAACCACCAGCTTTCTCTAACCGAGTGACACACAAAAAATGACTCTCACATTAGAAAAACCTGACTGCCAAGCCATGTAGGGTTCATAGTAATAGCTAACTGGCCCTGGTAAGGCATATTACGCAATTACGTTCAGTGGTACTAGATGCCTTACTACTGATATGAAGTTTGAAAATGAATCATTCTACATGTAGAGGGCAATAAATCCTTTGCTTTTACCCATCATTGCTGGCGCCCCATCAGTGGTTATTCTTTTTGCTTTTACCCATCATTGCTGGCGCCCCATCTTCTTTTTGCGAGCATGTGAGATATTTTGAAAGAAGCAATAGTGGCCTTTTTAGAATTTTTCACATTTCTAGTGAAAACAGTCTCTTGTGCTGTTAGACTTGATTTTACAAATTGTTAGACAATTTTTTTTCGTTCTTACTTCAGATTTAAGAGGATAATTCACATTAAAAGTGCCATGATTCGTCTGAAAGTGTCGTTCAAGGTTCTGTTTTTTCGGCAGTGCAATACTACTACCACACAACAAACAAACGCATTTATTTTTCAAATTAACGAAACAATATGATTCCTCCTAGTCAGTGTTAAAATTATAGGTTTGTTGTCTTTTACTTGGTCCACTCATTTTAGGGCTAAAATAAATAATAAAAAAAATAATAGAACTACAATATAACAGCAATGTTATAGCGCAAGTCTGTTCTGCATTATATGCATAAATATATTATAACAAGAACTATAATTATCTCCTCAACAAAATAGTTTATTCAATATCATCGCTTATGAATGCAATAATTAACGTACCTCTCTTTTAGCCTGGTAATTTTTTTCTATAGAAAACTCCTAATTCGCGTTTTGTCTGACGAACATGTCTCTAATCTAACTGTCGCGACCGAACAGGGCAGCAATCACAAATTCACAATGACAACAACGCGGTTCCAGGCGGGAATGCTTTTTGTGCATCACTCCATTTAAACGTGGAAGATCCGAAGTGAGTCGATGATCGCCGAAGCAATCAGAGTTATGTGCCTTGTGATTTGGCGCCTTCGGCATTATCGGATCAGTTCGTGGCGTTCGTTCCATTTGTTCACTTTGGGTTTTCTGTGTGTACAAGGTATGATGTGCAAATGGTTCTAGCTGTTCCAGGCTAGCGTAAATAGTGCAGTCTGGCTCGCCGCTAGACAAGTTGTGACAAGTATCGAACATATTTAATAAACCTAGGTAGTAAAAAAAAATTTAAACTCTAAAAAATGAATAAAAATTAATCATATTTTAAAATAATGTTTATGAAAAAATTCTGTATGTCGAGTAGTGAGGGGCGGGCTCATACGAATCGTTCCGCGGGCGCCATGGCGCCCGCAGGCACAGGGTTGGGAACCTCTGCTCTAAGACAAAGGCATTGTGAATGGGACTGCAGGGGATTACTTGTAAAAACACTTTTCGAAACACATAACAAATAGAAGGGCTTGCTGCTGGGTATTTGCTATTAATAACATTAACTAAATATTTGTTTTCAACGAAAGTAAAAATCGACATTAAAGCTAAAAACTCACAGAAATTATTCCATATATGAGGGGAGATACCTCTTCTTCATCGTCATCCTTTACATAAGTTCAATTCCTACTTCTAAAATTTTCGCATTTTTATTTTCTAATAGCTTTTGATCAGGAACCAAAAAAAGTGAACGTTTTAGACGTTTAGAATCGGCATATAGAATACAAGTAGAAAGGGGTCATGAGGTCCCACGCCCACACCATATATGGGCATAGAGTCCCTAGGGAGATGGTTTTCTCACTGAGAATGAAAAAACAGGATTTTTCTCACTTGAAAAAACAGGAATTTTCTCACTTTGATGGATGTTTCTTGGACGGTTATGTGTGTTGGTCAATTTATTTATTGTTGACAGCAGTTTATGGATGTTTTATGGTTTTTGTCAGTGAGAATGAAAAAACAGGATTTTTCTCACTTTGATGTATTTCCAAGGAGAATTGTCTCCGGGCGAAGTTTATTAATGTCTTTGGAGATCGTCCAGGAGAATTGTTTCCGGGCGAAGTTTATTAATGTCTGACAGGTGATGTCAAGGTTGATCAAATTGTTTCCGGGCGAAGTTTATTAGTGTCTGACAGGTGATGTCAAGGTTGATTGATTTGTCACGAAAGGGGAATTGTTTTCGGGCGAATGTTTTGATCTTAGAGATGAAGAGATTAACGCGGGAAAGGGTTTCCTAGTAATTTCAAATATGACAGCGCAGGGATGCCAAAAGCAAAAGGAACACGCAGAAATTACGTTTAGGGGTTATTTGGGCGAAACCGTATTAGACATTTTAGGGAATTATTTCGGCGAAACAGTTAGAGACATTTTAAAAGATGATTTTAGAAGAGGATTTAGAAGAGGATTTGAGGGTGAAACTCTGTGGTCGTTATAATACACAAGTTGTATTTGAACAGTGTTGTGAGGTCCTCTACCCCAGCCCCCAAGGGCTCCGATCCCCCTACCCCAACCCCAAAGGGCTCCAATCCCCCTACCCCAACCCCGAAGGAAGCCCCCGGTCCCCAAAGGTCCCCCGGGCTCCCAAAGGACCACCCGGCCCCCCAAGGGCCCCCCGGACCCCCAAAAGCCCCCCCAGACCCCAAAGAGTCCCCTCCCTATTTTTTAATACTTTTTTAAGGGTTTATTATATCTTTTCAGAACAAGTTATTTTCTTAATGTCCATCCTAAACCCATTTTACAAGTTGAAGTACCTATTCTTTTCACCCACAACTTTACTTTACGACTTTTTTGCACACCCCAAGATCAAGCAATACTTTTCAAAAAGCATTTCAGAACAAGTTCTTTTCTTAGTGACCGTCCTAAACCCATTTTACAAATTGAAGTACCCATCCTTTTCACCCACAACCTTACTTTACAGCTTTTTTGAATGCTCCAACACCAAGCAATACTTTTCAAAGGGCATTTCACAACAAGTTCTTTTCTTAATGTCCTTCCTAAACCCATTTTACAAGTTGAAGTACCCATCCTTTTCACCCACAACTTTACTTTACAGCTTTTTTGAATGCTCCAACACCAAGCAATACTTTTCAAAAGGGCATTTCAGAACAAGTTCTTTTCTTAATGTCCTTCCTAAACCCATTTTACAAGTTGAAGTACCCATCCTTTTCACCCACAACCTTACTTTACAGCTTTTTTGAATGCTCCAACACCAAGCAATACTTTTCAAAGGGCATTTCACAACAAGTTCGTTTCTTAATGTCCTTTCTAAACCCATTTTACAAGTTGAAGTACCCATCCTTTTCACCCACAACTTTACTTTACAGCTTTTTTGAATGCTCCAACACCAAGCAATACTTTTCAAAGGGCATTTCACAACAAGTTCTTTTCTTAATGTCCTTCCTAAACCCATTTACAAGTTGAAGTACCCATCCTTTTCACCCACAACTTTACTATACTGCCTTTTTGAATGCTCCAACACCAAGCAATACTTTTCAAAGGGCATTTCAGAACAAGTTCTTTTCTTAATGTCCTTCCTAAACCCATTTTACAAGTTGAAGTACCCATCCTTTTCACCTACAACTTTACTTTACAGCTTTTTGAATGCTCCAACACCAAGCAATACTTTCAAAGGGCATTTCAGAACAAGTTCTTTTCTTAATGTCCTTCCTAAACCCATTTTACAAGTTGAAGTACCAATCCTTTACAGCCAAAACTTTACTTTACAGCTTTTTGAATGCCCCAACACCAAGCAATACTTTTCAAAAGGCATTTCACAACAAGCTCTTTTCTTAGTGACCGTCTTAAACCCATTTTACAAGTTGAAGTACCAATCCTTTACACCCACAACTTTACTTTACAGCTTTTTGAATGCCCCAACACCAAGCAATACTTTTCAAAAGGCATTTCAGAACCAGTTATTTTCTTAATGTCCTTCCTAAACCCATTTTACAAGTTGAAGTTCCCATCCTTTTCACCCCCAACTTTACTTTATAGCTTTTTGGATATCTCAACACCAAGCAATACTTTTCAAAAGGCATTTCAGAGCAAGTTCTTTTCATAATGTCCCTCCTAAACCCATTTATACAAGTTGAAGCATCCATCCTTTTCACCCACAACTTTACTTTACAGCTTTTTGAATGCCCCAACACCAAGCAATACTTCTCAAGGCATTTCACAACAAGTTCTTTTCTTAATGTTCCTCATAAAAACATTTTACAAGTTGAAGTACCCATCCTTTTCACCCACAACTTTACTTTACAGCTTTTTCGATACCTCAACACCAAGCAATACTTTTCAAAAGGCATTTCAGAGCAACTTCTTTTCTTAATGTCCCTCCTAAACCCATTTTACAAGTTGAAGTACTCATCCTTTTCACTCACAACTTTACTTTACAGCTTTTTGGATACCTCAACACCAAGCAATACTTTTCAAAAGGCATTTCAGAGCAACTTCTTTTCATAGTGTCCTTCCTAAACCCATTTTACAAGTTGAAGTACTCATCCTTTTCACTCACAACTTTACTTTACAGCTTTTTGGATACCTCAACACCAAGCAATACTTTTCAAAAGGCATTTCAGAGCAACTTCTTTTCATAATGTCCGTCCTAAACCCATTTTACAAATTGAAGTACTCATCCTTTTCACCCACAACTTTACTTACAGCCTTTTGAATGCGCCAACACCAAGCAATACTTTTCAAATGCATTTCAGAACAAGTTCCTTTCTTAATGTTCCTCATAAAAACCTTTTTACAAGTTGAAGTACCCATCCTTTTCACCCACAACTATACTTTACAGCTTTTGAATGCTCCAACACCAAGCAATATTTTCAAAAGGCTTTTCAAAAGTTTTTAGAGTTTCGGTTACTATTGAACCGTGTCGCTCCTTACTTACAGTTCGTTACCACGAACTGTTTGAAAAAACGGGTGCTTTACAATACGAACATCCTTCCAGTTTCTTCATATATGGAACAATTTATGCTCATTTCGACTATTAGTGGTGTTCCTTACTTTCAGTTGGAAAAAAAACTAGTTTTTTTTTATTTAATCCACTACAGCTTTTAGTCTTCGCGATTTTTGTATTAACCAGGAGTTTTGTAACATCATGCGAGCAAGCTATTAATTGGTTTTTAGAGTTTCGGTTACTATTGAGCCGTGTCGCTCCTTACTTACAGTTCGTTACCACGAACACAATAAAAAAAAATAAACATGCATCTGTGATCTTTCTTCTGACAAAAAAAAAATACAAAATTCCACATTTTTGCAGATAGGAGCTTGAAACTTCCGAAGTAGGGTTTCTGATACGCTGAATCGGACGGTATGATTTTGATTAAAGTTCTATGACTTTTAGGGGGAGTTTCCTCCTTTATTCAAAAATAATGCAAATCTTCTCAGGGGCATAACTTTTGATTGGTAAAACTAAATTTAATGATTTGAAATCACTTATATATTTGAAATCAGCATAAAAATATGATTCTATTGATGTATCCATGGGTATCAAAATTCCAGTTTTTAGAGTTTCGGTTACTATTGAACCGTGTCGCTCCTTACTTACAGTTCGTTACCATGAATTGTTTGAAAAAACGGGTGCTTTACAATACGAACATCCTTCCAGTTTCTTCATATATGGAACAATTTATGCTCATTTCGACTATTAGTGTTGTTCCTTACTTTCAAACTATTAATAATTCATATCTGTAATTCTAAATTTAAAACACTCATTAGCTTGACATGCCAAGCTTTTAAAAAAGATACCCTGTATGTTTTGTCGGGGAAATAAGCTCGGGAATTAGACAGACTAGTTTTTTTTCCACCTGAAAGTAAGAAACAACACTAATAGTCGAAATGAGCATAAATTATTCCATATTATTTATGGACTTTACTGAAAAATACAAGTGAATGTGCATTGTCAGTTTAATATACATATACTGATATTTAGTAATCAAAATGTTAATATCATTTGAATTATTAAAGGTGTAAAAGTAAAACCATTTGTATTTTTTCCGTAAAGTGCAAATTTTGCTCGTGTCTTGGGAAGGCATATGGGGTTTTGCGCCCAACTTATGTTAATTTCTGCTCGTTTAATGCCAGTAAATCTAGGCCCACCTACACGGAGAAATCCCTCCCCCTCCTAAAAAAAAAATATATGTTCATTTGGGTTTCATTTATTTATCGATGCTGATTTGTGGCAGTTTCACGACTGGTAGATTATTTGATGTTATTTTTGCTAATTTTTTGTTTAATGGTGTTCTTTAATTTTCTTTGAAAAACTTATTTTGTGGAAAAAAGTGTTTTTTTTTTCTAATTAAGAACGAAAATCCTTTTGTGGGAACAACTTATGTTTTTGCGAGGAACGTCATTTTTGTAATGAGACCCAGAAAGCGTTTTTTTGTTTATCATTACGTTTAATATCTACCCACTAAATGCTCCAAGCCTCAGAAGAAAAAGGGATTTTGAAAACCGGGAGCCTGATTTTCGAAAAAGGGGGAAACACCCCCCAAAAAGTCAATAAGTTGGGGGCGTGAAACCCCATATGACTTCCCAAGACCAGAACAAAATTTGCACTTTACTGAAAAATACAAGTGAATGTGCATTGTCAGTTTAATATACATATACTGATATTTAGTAATCAAAATGTTAATATCATTTGAATTATTAAAGGTGTAAAAGTAAAACCATTTGTATTTTTTCCGTAAAGTGCAAATTTTTCTCGTGTCTTGGGAAGGCATATGGGGTTTTGCGCCCAACTTATGTTAATTTCTGCTCGTTTTGAGATTGACTCGGTTAATTATTGTAGTTTTTGTTCGTTTTAGGTTTCATTTATACGAGTTGCACTTTACTTTCACCTTGTTTCCCAAAAACTGTTTAAAATTAGGGTTGTTTTTTTGCAGTTGTTTTCGTTTTTGCTTTACTGTTCGACTTGATAGGAATTCTGAAACTGGACTTAAATTATTTCAACAGATACACGTTAGCACTCTAAAGAGAAATTTGAGTCGCATATCCTTTGGGTTATTAAGCGTTTGAATCTGATAAGAAGAAGTTTAATTTCTTTTAATCCCCAAGATATAGATTCCTCTCCCGTATGATTTTCGTAATAACTAACCATTACCGCATATGCTTGGGGATATTAAGCATTTGAATCTGATAAGAATGGTGTTTAATTTCTTTAAACAAAATTTTAGTAACACATTCCACACTGTGACCAGTGTAAAAACAAATCCTCTTGATATTATTTGAAGAAATCATTACATAAAAATTCTTGTTTTAGATATTAATATATTCAGTTTCTTTAGTATATAATGTAGCTTCAATTTGGAACTTTAAATAGTTTGAATATCCATTCTATCAATATAACTTCAAAGATGTATGGCGTTTTTTACTGTGAACACATTGGCGTGAAGAAATCGGCGTGTGGAGTGATTTTTGAATGCGCGTTCTACTGTTGACTACTGATCATCAAGAGGTCTCTTGTTACCACTGGTATATAAACTATAATATGTATGCGTACAATGAAGACAGGTGGTGCAGTACACTATACTTTATAAACAAAATAGGTTTATATAATAGAATGATTCTTCCATCCAATAACAAAGGGAAGGATTTATCCTACGTACAGGAGGAAGTTAGAGAGATATGCTGTTTTTTTTGGCGTAACAGCACTGTACAATTTGATATCAAGAGATACAGCAAAAGAATTAGATTTGCGTGTTGATTTCAAATATATAAGTCGCACCAAGTTTAGTTATACCCGTCAAAAGTTAGGCGCCTGAGAAAATTTGCCACATTTTCGAAAAAAGTGGGAAATATCTTCTAAAACTCCTAAAACTTTAATAAAAATCACACTATCAGATTCAGCATATCAGAGAACCCTACTGCAGAAGTTTTAAGTTCCTATCTGTAAAAATGTCGAAAATACAATAACTATGTCTTTGAGGATGACTTAATCCCCACAGTCTCCAGGGGGAGGGCTGCAAGTTATGAACTTTGCCCATTGTTTACATATAGTTTTCGTTATTGGGAAGTATACAGATGTTTTCAGGGCTGACTATTTCTGATGGGAGAGGGGGTTGGGGGGAGGAATTTACGTGGGAATATCTCTCCATGGAGGGATTTTGTATGGAAGAAAGGGGTTGTCCCTGAAGGAAAATCCCCACTCTTTACGCTAAAGTTCTTTAGAATTTTCAAAAGATATATCTTTTTTTTAAAAAACCGACTAATCAAGTCATCATATGGACTAACCACCAGCTTTCTCTAACCGAGTGACACACAAAAAATGACTCTCACATTAGAAAAACCTGTCTGCCAAGCCATGTAGGGTTCATAGTAATAGCTAACTGGCCCTGGTAAGGCATATTACGCAATCACGTTCAGTGGTACTAGATGCCTTACTACTGACATGAAGTTTGAAAATGAATCATTCTACATGTAGAGGGCAATAAATCCTTTGCTTTTACCCATCATTGCTGGCGCCCCATCAGTGGTTATTGCAGACAGCTTGTGCAAAGGCATATTTATTCACTTGGCGTATGTTTTGAATGTATTATAAATAACCTCACCCCTTGTCTGTTCTTTCATAGGTAATATTTGTAACATATCCTCTTTTACTGTGAAGATACTAAACACCATTCTCACCATAACTGCTAACTGTGCGGTGTCTGATATATGTGTTGACTCGTCAAATTGTAGCGAGAACCAGTCACATATTTCCAAGTCAGTTTTTAACTGAGTTTGTATGTCTGTTGAAATTGCATTTTTTTTCTTCTTGTGACTGTGTTATTTGACAACTGTAAGTCTTTTATTGCTGAGACAATCTCACATTTGTTAGAAAATCCATCAAACAAACAATCGGCACCAGTCAAAAATAGTTCCTTAAAAAACTCACCATCAATGAAAGGTTTCTTCTTTTTTGCGAGCATGTGAGATATTTTGAAAGAAGCAATAGTGGCCTTTTTAGAATTTTTCACATTTCTAGTGAAAACAGTCTCTTGTGCTGTTAGACTTGATTTTACAATTACAATTTTTTTTCGTTCTTACTTCAGATTAGATAATTCACATTAAAAGTGCCATGATTCGTCTGAAAGTGTCGTTCAAGGTTCTGTTTTTTCGGCAGTGCAATACTACTACCACACAACAAAAGTAGAGATGACCCTAAAGGTCCTACTGGGGCTCCTTATATGGGCATAGAACCACGTGGTTAATGGGGTCAATGACCTCTTTCTCCAGGTGTGTTTTTGGCACGCCCTCAGCGAAGGTCAATGTTGTTATTGTTTCCGAGGCAAAATGCCAAGGTCAATGTTGTTGTTGTTTTGAACAGAGTCATTAGAGAGAACACGTGGTTAATGGGGTCAATGTTGTTGTTGTAAGTGCACACTCGAGGCAGATGTTATGATCCGGAAATAGTATTTGTTATTGTTATTCGAGCCAGATGTTATGAGGTTCCGAGAAACAGTTAATGACACTTCCTTCCTGTTCGAGGCGAATGTTATGATCCGGAAATAGTATTTGTTATTGTTTCCGAGCCAAATGTTACGAGTTCCCGGGAAACAGTTAGATCCCACTTCTTAGCCAATCAGCGACTCGGTTACATCCCCCTTCTCAGCCAATCAGAGGCCTGCTTACATATGATTTCCCCGTTACATAACAATTCGCCCTTGAGATTTCATATATAAGGGACATGCAATGTGATTCAATTATCAGAAAGTATTGTGAGACAATGAATAGAATAATTAACATAATTGATGAGCTTGAGGCCTTGGCAACTACAATTTACCATGTAAGTGCATTTTTATTTTCAAACGAATTTTCCTTGGACATCCTCCAGTATGTTCAGCTAAAATGTAAATATATTCCTTTACCCCAAACCCCCCCCCCCAAACCTTACAAACACCATTATACTCACTAGGAAAACGTAAATATATTCTTTTTACCCCCCCCCCCCCCCCTCACTGTTTTACAATCCCAAATTCTCGCAAATGGAAATAATTTTCTTTTCGTTACATTCCTTCCTTCTATATTTCCAGCTAAAGTGACCGCTGACTTCTGTCAATTTTTAGTGAAAATGCCGTTCTGTTTTGACATAATGCTCCAGCACGAGGCCTAAAATTAGCTGTCACCATTTTTAAAGCACTTCCTGTAAAAGGTTTCTCAGATCAAGATGGGGTGTTTTTCTCCGTCAAAATTAAAACACTTTGAGGCTATTGTAATAATTAGGCGCAGACGCAATGCGCTATTTTGGAGAAGAGAAACAGATTATTTTCAAGCTTTCTTTCGATAGAGTTTCTTTTATATTCCCGGGAGGGGAGCGTGAATCCAGGATTTTTTGCTGGGGAGGGGGTTAGCACTTTTAATAGTGACAAATAGAAAAGAAAGATTGTTTTTACCATAATTGTCTTCTTCGTCATTTAGTGATTTTAGCTATAACATTTGAATAAAAGGTAGTAAGATATGGCTTTCGCTTGAATAAAACACATGATTAACTCAATGAGAGGGATGGATTAATTTTCCTAAATTTAGGGGAGGGGGCGTGAATCCGTGATTTTTGTTGGGGAGGGGGTTAGCACTTTTAATAGTGACAAAATAGAAATGAAAAGATAATTGTTTCTTACTTCAGTGTCTAACCATTTCTCTTCGAAATTTAGCGATTTTAGCTATAACAATTTTCCTAAATTTAGGGGAGGGGGCATGAATCCGCGATTTTTGTTGGGGAGGGGTTAGCACTTTTAATAGTGACAAAATAGAAATGAAAAGATAATTGTTTCTTACTTCAGTGTCTAACCATTTCTCTTCGAAATTTAGCGATTTTAGCTATAACAATTTTCCTAAATTTAGGGGAGGGGGCATGAATCCGCGATTTTTGTTGGGGAGGGGTTAGCACTTTTAATAGTGACAAAATAGAAATGAAAAGATAATTGTTTCTTACTTCAGTGTCTAACCATTTCTTTTCGAAATTTAGCGATTTTAGCTATAACAATTTTCCTAAATTTAGGGGAGGGGGTGTGAATCCGTGATTTTTGTTGGGGGGGGGGGGTTAGCACTTTTAATAGTGACAAAATAAAAATGAAAAGATAATTGTTTCTTACTTCAGTGTCTAACCATTTCTCTTCGAAATTTAGCGATTTTAGCTACAACAATTTTCCTAAATTTAGGGGAGGGGGCATGAATCCGCGATTTTTGTTGGGGAGGGGTTAGCACTTTTAATAGTGACAAAATAGAAATGAAAAGATAATTTAAGCACTTTTTTTTCAGATATAATAATGTTTGGTGTGATTGACACAGAATATATTGGTCTGAAATATTCTTCAACTGGCATTATTTTCGAGGCAGCTTTCTTACTCCTAGACAATCAACGACGTGAAATTCATTGCTATAAATGGAACATCAGATACAATATGTATAAGTACGAGAAAAACAGATGGAGTCCAACACTAAATTTTATAAATCGAAATGGCTTTTACGCTAAAACCATACGACCACATAATGAAAATGGCTATGAAATAAAACATGTACAAGAGGAAATTCAGGAAATATGCAGTTTTTTCGGTGTGCAAGCTGTTTATGTTAAGGGAAACGTGCCAACTGATAAACTCTTACTAGAAAAATGTGATAAAAACATAGCATTATTCAATTTAGAAGACTTCAAATGTGAGAAATACCTGCATTCAGTCCATGACCCAGAAGATGAAGTTAGATATTTTGCTAAATGGATACCGGAAAAGATACCTGACATGGAAAAATGCATCAGATATCCAAAGTCCTAAACTTGCTCCTCCTCATATCAAATGGATTAAGCTTCTTTTTTTTTAAATATGTCATTATTTTTTTTCAAATGTTTTTAAATATGTTTAAGCAATAAATATCTTAAGCCTCAACCGTTTTTATTCTTTAGAATAGTCCATCGCCACGAAAATTAGACTTTCAGATTCAACATGCCAGGGAACACACTTTCAAGTTCAGCATGTTGGAGAACCCTAAATAGTCATCCATAAAAAGGTAAGTTAACCCTAAAAGGTTAAAGAATTTTTCTGAAATTACACTTTCAGATCCAGTATGTCAGGGAACACACTTTCAGGTTCAGCATGTTGGAGAACCCTAAATAGACATCCCTAAAAAGGTAAGTTAACCCTAAAAGGTTAAAGAATCTTTCTGAAATTATCTTAAGCCTGAGACGTTTTTATTCTTTAGAATAGTCCATCGCCATGAAAATTAGACTTTCAGATTCAACATGCCAGGGAACACACTTTCAAGTTCAGCATGTTGGAGAACCCTAAATAGACATCCCTAAAAAGGTAAGTTAACCCTAAAAGGTTAAAGAATTTTTCTGAAATTATACTTTCAGATCCAGTATGTCAGGGAACACACTTTCAGGTTCAGCATGTTGGAGAACCCTAAATAGACATCCCTAAAAAGGTAAGTTAACCCTAAAAGGTTAAAGAATCTTTCTGAAATTATCTTAAGCCTGAGACGTTTTTATTCTTTAGAATAGTCCATCGCCATGAAAATTAGACTTTCAGATTCAACATGCCAGGGAACACACTTTCAAGTTCAGCATGTTGGAGAGCCCTAAATAGTCATCCATAAAAAGGTAAGTTAACCCTAAAAGGTTAAAGAATCTTTCTGAAATTATCTTAAGCCTGAGACGTTTTTATTCTTTAGAATAGTCCATCGCCACGAAAATTAGACTTTCAGATTCAACATGCCAGGGAACACACTTTCAAGTTCAGCATGTTGGAGAACCCTAAATAGTCATCCATAAAAAGGTAAGTTAACCCTAAAAGGTTAAAGAATTTTTCTGAAATTATACTTTCAGATCCAGTATGTCAGGGAACACACTTTCAGGTTCAGCATGTAGGAGAACCCTAAATGCTCATCCATAAAAAGGTAAGTTAACCCTAAAAGGTTAAAGAATTTTTCTGAAATTACACTTTCAGATTCAACATGTCAGGGAACACACTTTCAGGTTCAGCATGTAGGAGAACCCTAAATGCTCATCCATAAAAAGGTAAGTTAACCCTAAAGGTTAAAGAATTTTTCTGAAATTATCTTAAGCCTGAGACGTTTTTATTCTTTAGAATAGTCCATCGCCACGAAAATTAGACTTTCAGATTCAACATGCCAGGGAACACACTTTCAGGTTCAGCATGTAGGAGAACCCTAAATAGTCATCCATAAAAAGGTAAGTTAACCCTAAAAGGTTAAAGAATTTTTCTGAAATTATCATAAGCCTGAGACGTTTTTAGTGCACCACGATGCACCATTGTGGTCTGAGAAATTCAAAAACTCAGAAACTCAATACATAGTTTTCGATAATTTCAAGTCGTTTGCTATCTAAGAATTTTATTTCTACAACACTTAGACCTTCCTTAGGTTGAAGTGCTGTTTTGCGCCACAAAATGGTAGAAAATCCCGCTTTTACTTGAGTACATTATACGTTTTGCCTCTTACAATAGACACTAAAAAGGTAAGTATAGACCGCTCATCCTCTATGGTGGGGGAGCATGCACAGCTGTGTCCTCTTCGGTCGACTAGGTGCTGTAGTGAGTTGTTGGTAGTAGGAGTACATTATTTTTGATGATTTAAATGAATCAGATTAGTTAAACAAAGCTTATAAATAAAAATTCTATTAACAGTTAATTTTGTAGCGACTACATAAATATTTAAGACCAAGTGCACCACGATGCACCATTGTGGTCTGAGAAATTCAAAAACTCAGAAACTCAATACATAGTTTTCGATAATTTCAAGTCGATTACTATCTAAGAATTTTATTTCTACAACACTTAGACCTTCTTTAGGTTGAAGTGCTGTTTTGCACCACAAAATGATAGAAAATCCCGCTTTTACTTGAGTACATTATACGTTTTGCCTCTTACAATTTGCCCCATTAGCTTGATATGTTATCTCGTGAGAAAAAAAACTATCAAATAAACACGCATCCGTGATCTTTCTTCTGGCAAAAATGTAAATTCCACATTTTTGTAGAAGGGAGCTTGGAACCTCTACAGTAGGCTTCTCTGATACGTTGAAAAGATAGTGTGATTTTCATTAAGGTTCTATAGCTTTTAGGGGGTCTTTCCCCCCTTTTTCGAAAATCAGCCAAATTTTCTCAGGCACCTAACTTTTGATGAGTAGAACTAAACTTGATGAAACTTATATATTTGAAATCAGCATTTAAAGCTGATTCTTTGATGTATCTATTGGTATCAAAATTCCGTTTTCTAGAGTTTCGGATACCATTGAGCTGGCTCGCTCCTTACTTACACTTCGTTACCACGAGATGTTTTATTAATTAAAAAAACTTTCCACAAAATAAGTTTTTCAAAGAAAAGTAAAGAGCTACTACATTAAATCAAAGATGAGCAGAAATAAACTTAAATAATTGTTCAAACGTAAACTTATGACCAATGCCATACTAGTTAAAGTGACAAAAACTCTTTCCCACAAGAGGGCACTTTTCAACTAAAAGTAAAGAGCTACCAGACTAAATCATAGATATAATGAAATAATAACGAATAATTGTTCAAACTTCTTAAATTTTCTGTAAAGTTAGACAAGTTCATCATATTTTACATATTTTTGGATGGAAAACACACTGAAAAGACATATTATTGAACTCACATCAAACATTGCCGGGCTTGCATTTGAAGAACCTTCCATTATTTTCTATCTTGTCCTCTATTTCAGCATATACTGACTTTTAAAGCTTTTCAAAGCTCTTAAATATACTTACCTAACGGTTATTTATTTACGAAATCGTGCAAACTGTTGATTTAGAACAATAATTACCTTTCTATATATCAATTAACACTCACTAGAATTGCCACTTTTCACTCGCGGAGAATGGTTTCAAAAACAATACTTCTTACATCGCAGAGACTAATTATGTCAAACGAGACATCTTCAATGCAGATTAATTAATTGTTACGTTCGATTTTGTTGTGGACATAGGAGAGCATCAATGCGAGTGAGAATTTCTGTAAAACTATCAAAGATTGATCAACTCTGTGATTTCACAGGAGGGGGCGTGAAAATTTCTAGGAACATATTTTCAACATATTTAAATATTTACCTACGTACGCATCACTTAGGTTAGATTAGATTAGGTTAGAGACAGACAAAAAGTTAGGTGTATGGTTAGGTTAGGTTAGATTATGTTAGGTTAGGTTAATTTAGGATAGACTAGCTTAGCCTACGTACGAGAAAGAAAGGTTCTTAGGTGTGGAGCTCCCCCATCGCCTCAACCATCGCTCTTGAAATCCCTTGAATTAGGTTAGAGACAGACAAAAGTTAGGTGTATGGTTAGGTTAGGTTAGATTATGTTAGGTTAGGTTAATTTAGGTTAGACTAATTTCTAGGAACATATTTTCAACATATTTAAATATTTACCTACGTACGCATCACTTAGGTTAGATTAGATTAGGTTAGAGACAGACAAAAAGTTAGGTGTATGGTTAGGTTAGGTTAGATTATGTTAGGTTAGGTTAATTTAGGATAGACTAGCTTAGCCTACGTACGAGAAAGAAAGGTTCTTAGGTGTGGAGCTCCCCCAACGCCTCAACCCTCGCTCTTGAAATCCCTTGAATTAGGTTAGAGACAGACAAAAAGTTAGGTGTATGGTTAGGTTAGGTTAGATTATGTTAGGTTAGGTTAATTTAGGTTAGACTAATTTCTAGGAACATATTTTCAACATATTTAAATATTTACCTACGTATGCATCACTTAGGCATCCCCCCACCCTCCTCACCTCAAACTCAAATTTTCCAGAGGATTTTAAAATCCTCCACTGAAAAGCCATATTATGAGCTATATTTGTGAGGTTAGGTTAGGCTAGATTAGGTTAGGTTAGATCTAGAAATAGCAGGTTAGGCTAGGTTAGATTAGGTTAAGTGGCCGATCCCCACCCCAGGGGCCACAGGCCGAAGGCGGCACAGTCGGAGTATCCATCCCCAGGATAGGTTAGGTTAGGTTAAGTGGTCTTAACCTAACCCAGGTTAGGTTAGGTTACCTAACCTAACTAGGGTTAGCAGGTTAGGTTAGGTTAGGTTCGGTTAAGTGGCCGGCCACTTAACCGAACCTAACCTAACCTAACCTGCTAACCCTAGTTAGGTTAGGTAACCTAACCTAACCTGGGTTAGGTTAAGACCACTTAACCTAACCTAACCTATCCTGGGGATGGATACTCCGACTGTGCCGCCTTCGGCCTGTGGCCCCTGGGGTGGGGATCGGCCACTTAACCTAATCTAACCAAGCCTAACCTGCTATTTCTAGACCTAACCTAACCTAATCTAGCCTAACCTAACCTCACAAATATAGCTCATAATATGGCTTTTCAGTGGAGGATTTTAAAATCCTCTGGAAAATTTGAGTTTGAGGTGAGGAGGGTGGGGGGATGCCTAAGTGATGCATACGTAGGTAAATATTTAAATATGTTGAAAATATGTTCCTAGAAATTAGTCTAACCTAAATTAACCTAACCTAACATAATCTAACCTAACCTAACCATACACCTAACTTTTTGTCTGTCTCTAACCTAATTCAAGGGATTTCAAGAGCGAGGGTTGAGGCGGTGGGGGAGCTCCACACCTAAGAACCTTTCTTTCTCGTACGTAGGCTAAGCTAGTCTATCCTAAATTAACCTAACCTAACATAATCTAACCTAACCTAACCATACACCTAACTTTTTGTCTGTCTCTAACCTAATCTAATCTAACCTAAGTGATGCGTACATAGGTAAATATTTAAATATGTTGAAAATATGTTCCTAGAAATTAGTCTAACCTAAATTAACCTAACCTAACATAATCTAACCTAACCTAACCATACACCTAACTTTTGTCTGTCTCTAACCTAATTCAAGGGATTTCAAGAGCGATGGTTGAGGCGATGGGGGAGCTCCACACCTAAGAACCTTTCTTTCTCGTACGTAGGCTAAGCTAGTCTATCCTAAATTAACCTAACCTAACATAATCTAACCTAACCTAACCATACACCTAACTTTTTGTCTGTCTCTAACCTAATCTAATCTAACCTAAGTGATGCGTACGTAGGTAAATATTTAAATATGTTGAAAATATGTTCCTAGAAATTTTCACGCCCCCTCCTGTGAAATCACAGAGTTGATCAATCTTTGATAGTTTTACAGAAATTCTCACTCGCATTGATGCTCTCCTATGTCCACAACAAAATCGAACGTAACAATTAATTAATCTGCATTGAAGATGTCTCGTTTGACATAATTAGTCTATGCGATGTAAGAAGTATTGTTTTTGAAACCATTCTCCGCGAGTGAAAAGTGGCAATTCTAGTGAGTGTTAATTGATATATAGAAAGGTAATTATTGTTCTAAATCAACAGTTTGCACGATTTTGTAAATAAATAACCGTTAGGTAAGTATATTTAAGAGCTTTGAAAAGCTTTAAAAGTCAGTATATGCTGAAATAGAGGACAAGATAGAAAATAATGGAAGGTTCTTCAAATGCAATCCCGGCAAAGTTTGATGTGAGTTCAATAATATGTCTTTTCGGTGTGTTTTCCATCCAAAAATATGTAAAATATGATGAACTTGTCTAACTTTACAGAAAATTTAAGAAGTTTGAACAATTATTCGTTATTATTTCATAGTATCTTTGATTTAGTCTGGTAGCTCTTTACTTTTAGTTGAAAAGTGTCCTCTTGTGGGAAAGAGTTTTTGTCACTTTAACTAGTATGGCATTGGTCATAAGTTTACGTTTGAACAATTATTTAAGTTTATTTCTGCTCATCTTTGATTTAATGTAGTAGCTCTTTACTTTTCTTTGAAAAACTTATTTTGTGGAAAGTTTTTTTAATTAATAAAACATCTGGTGGTAACGAAGTGTAAGTAAGGAGCGAGCCAGCTCAATGGTATCCGAAACTCTAGAAAACGGAATTTTGATACCAATAGATACATCAAAGAATCAGCTTTAAATGCTGATTTCAAATATATAAGTTTCATCAAGTTTAGTTCTACTCATCAAAAGTTAGGTGCCTGAGAAAATTTGGCTGATTTTCGAAAAAGGGGGGAAAGACCCCCTAAAAGCTATAGAACCTTAATGAAAATCACACTATCTTATTCAACGTATCAGAGAAGCCTACTGTAGAGGTTCCAAGCTCCCTTCTACAAAAATGTGGAATTTACATTTTTGCCAGAAGAAAGATCACGGATGCGTGTTTATTTGATAGTTTTTTTTCTCACGAGATAACATATCAAGCTAATGGGGCAAATTGTAAGAGGTAAAACGTATAATGTACTCAAGTAAAAGCGGGATTTTCTATCATTTTGTGGTGCAAAACAGCACTTCAACCTAAAGAAGGTCTAAGTGTTGTAGAAATAAAATTCTTAGATAGTAATCGACTTGAAATTATCGAAAACTATGTATTGAGTTTCTGAGTTTTTGAATTTCTCAGACCACAATGGTGCATCGTGGTGCACTTGGTCTTAAATATTTATGTAGTCGCTACAAAATTAACTGTTAATAGAATTTTTATTTATAAGCTTTGTTTAACTAATCTGATTCATTTAAATCATCAAAAATAATGTACTCCTACTACCAACAACTCACTACAGCACCTAGTCGACCGAAGAGGACACAGCTGTGCATGCTCCCCCACCATAGAGGATGAGCGGTCTATACTTACCTTTTTAGTGTCTATTGTAAGAGGCAAAACGTATAATGTACTCAAGTAAAAGCGGGATTTTCTACCATTTTGTGGCGCAAAACAGCACTTCAACCTAAGGAAGGTCTAAGTGTTGTAGAAATAAAATTCTTAGATAGCAAACGACTTGAAATTATCGAAAACTATGTATTGAGTTTCTGAGTTTTTGAATTTCTCAGACCACAATGGTGCATCGTGGTGCACTAAAAACGTCTCAGGCTTATGATAATTTTAGAAAAATTCTTTAACCTTTTAGGGTTAACTTACCTTTTTATGGATGAGCATTTAGGGTTCTCCTACATGCTGAACCTGAAAGTGTGTTCCCTGGCATGTTGAATCTGAAAGTCTAATTTTCGTGGCGATGGACTATTCTAAAGAATAAAAACGTCTCAGGCTTAAGATAATTTCAGAAAAATTCTTTAACCTTTAGGGTTAACTTACCTTTTTATGGATGAGCATTTAGGGTTCTCCTACATGCTGAACCTGAAAGTGTGTTCCCTGACATGTTGAATCTGAAAGTGTAATTTCAGAAAAATTCTTTAACCTTTTAGGGTTAACTTACCTTTTTATGGATGAGCATTTAGGGTTCTCCTACATGCTGAACCTGAAAGTGTGTTCCCTGACATACTGGATCTGAAAGTATAATTTCAGAAAAATTCTTTAACCTTTTAGGGTTAACTTACCTTTTTATGGATGACTATTTAGGGTTCTCCAACATGCTGAACTTGAAAGTGTGTTCCCTGGCATGTTGAATCTGAAAGTCTAATTTTCGTGGCGATGGACTATTCTAAAGAATAAAAACGTCTCAGGCTTAAGATAATTTCAGAAAGATTCTTTAACCTTTTAGGGTTAACTTACCTTTTTATGGATGACTATTTAGGGCTCTCCAACATGCTGAACTTGAAAGTGTGTTCCCTGGCATGTTGAATCTGAAAGTCTAATTTTCATGGCGATGGACTATTCTAAAGAATAAAAACGTCTCAGGCTTAAGATAATTTCAGAAAGATTCTTTAACCTTTTAGGGTTAACTTACCTTTTTAGGGATGTCTATTTAGGGTTCTCCAACATGCTGAACCTGAAAGTGTGTTCCCTGACATACTGGATCTGAAAGTATAATTTCAGAAAAATTCTTTAACCTTTTAGGGTTAACTTACCTTTTAAGGGATGTCTATTTAGGGTTCTCCAACATGCTGAACCTGAAAGTGTGTTCCCTGGCATGTTGAATCTGAAAGTCTAATTTTCGTGGCGATGGACTATTCTAAAGAATAAAAACGTCTCAGGCTTAAGATAATTTCAGAAAAATTCTTTAACCTTTTAGGGTTAACTTACCTTTTTAGGGATGTCTATTTAGGGTTCTCCAACATGCTGAACCTGAAAGTGTGTTCCCTGACATACTGGATCTGAAAGTGTAATTTCAGAAAAATTCTTTAACCTTTTAGGGTTAACTTACCTTTTTATGGATGACTATTTAGGGTTCTCCAACATGCTGAACTTGAAAGTGTGTTCCCTGGCATGTTGAATCTGAAAGTCTAATTTTCGTGGCGATGGACTATTCTAAAGAATAAAAACGGTTGAGGCTTAAGATATTTATTGCTTAAACATATTTAAAAACATTTGAAAAAAAATAATGACATATTTAAAAAAAAAGAAGCTTAATCCATTTGATATGAGGAGGAGCAAGTTTAGGACTTTGGATATCTGATGCATTTTTCCATGTCAGGTATCTTTTCCGGTATCCATTTAGCAAAATATCTAACTTCATCTTCTGGGTCATGGACTGAATGCAGGTATTTCTCACATTTGAAGTCTTCTAAATTGAATAATGCTATGTTTTTATCACATTTTTCTAGTAAGAGTTTATCAGTTGGCACGTTTCCCTTAACATAAACAGCTTGCACACCGAAAAAACTGCATATTTCCTAAATTTCCTCTTGTACATGTTCTATTTCATAGCCATTTTCATTATGTGGTCGTATGGTTTTAGCGTAAAAGCCATTTCGATTTATAAAATTTAGTGTTGGACTCCATCTGTTTTTCTCGTACTTATACATATTGTATCTGATGTTCCATTTATAGCAATGAATTTCACGTCGTTGATTGTCTAGGAGTAAGAAAGCTGCCTCGAAAATAATGCCAGTTGAAGAATATTTCAGACCAATATATTCTGTGTCAATCACACCAAACATTATAATATCTGAAAAAAAAGTGCTTAAATTATCTTTTCATTTCTATTTTGTCACTATTAAAAGTGCTAACCCCTCCCCAACAAAAATCGCGGATTCATGCCCCCTCCCCTAAATTTAGGAAAATTGTTATAGCTAAAATCGCTAAATTTCGAAGAGAAATGGTTAGACACTGAAGTAAGAAACAATTATCTTTTCATTTTTATTTTGTCACTATTAAAAGTGCTAACCCCCCCCCCAACAAAAATCACGGATTCACACCCCCTCCCCTAAATTTAGGAAAATTGTTATAGCTAAAATCGCTAAATTTCGAAAAGAAATGGTTAGACACTGAAGTAAGAAACAATTATCTTTTCATTTCTATTTTGTCACTATTAAAAGTGCTAACCCCTCCCCAACAAAAATCGCGGATTCATGCCCCCTCCCCTAAATTTAGGAAAATTGTTATAGCTAAAATCGCTAAATTTCGAAGAGAAATGGTTAGACACTGAAGTAAGAAATAATTATCTTTTCATTTCTATTTTGTCACTATTAAAAGTGCTAACCCCCTCCCCAACAAAAATCGCGGATTCATGCCCCTCCCCTAAATTTAGGAAAATTGTTATAGCTAAAATCGCTAAATTTCGAAGAGAAATGGTTAGACACTGAAGTAAGAAACAATTATCTTTTCATTTCTATTTTGTCACTATTAAAAGTGCTAACCCCCTCCCCAACAAAAATCACGGATTCACGCCCCCTCCCCTAAATTTAGGAAAATTAATCCACCCTAAGTCTTCCCTCTCATTGAGTTAATCATGTGTTTTATTCAAGCGAAAGCCATATCTTACTACCTTTTATTCAAATGTTATAGCTAAAATCACTAAATGACGAAGAAGACAATTATGGTAAAAACAATCTTTCTTTTCTATTTGTCACTATTAAAAGTGCTAACCCCCTCCCCAGCAAAAAATCCTGGATTCACGCTCCCCTCCCGGGAATATAAAAGAAACTCTATCGAAAGAAAGCTTGAAAATAATCTGTTTCTCTTCTCCAAAATAGCGCATTGCGTCTGCGCCTAATTATTACAATAGCCTCAAAGTGTTTTAATTTTGACGGAGAAAAACACCCCATCTTGATCTGAGAAACCTTTTACAGGAAGTGCTTTAAAAATGGTGACAGCTAATTTTAGGCCTCGTGCTGGAGCATTATGTCAAAACAGAACGGCATTTTCACTAAAAATTGACAGAAGTCAGCGGTCACTTTAGCTGGAAATATAGAAGGAAGGAATGTAACGAAAAGAAAATTATTTCCATTTGCGAGAATTTGGGATTGTAAAACAGTGAGGGGGGGGGGGGGGGGTAAAAAGAATATATTTACGTTTTCCTAGTGAGTATAATGATGTTTGTAAGGTTTGGGGGGGGGTTTGGGGTAAAGGAATATATTTACATTTTAGCTGAACATACTGGAGGATGTCCAAGGAAAATTCGTTTGAAAATAAAAATGCACTTACATGGTAAATTGTAGTTGCCAAGGCCTCAAGCTCATCAATTATGTTAATTATTCTATTCATTGTCTCACAATACTTTCTGATAATTGAATCACATTGCATGTCCCTTATATATGAAATCTCAAGGGCGAATTGTTATGTAACGGGGAAATCATATGTAAGCAGGCCTTGATTGGCTGAGAAGGGGGATGTAACCGAGTCGCTGATTGGCTAAGAAGTGGGATCTAACTGTTTCCCGGGAACTCGTAACATTTGGCTCGGAAACAATAACAAATACTATTTCCGGATCATAACATTCGCCTCGAACAGGAAGGAAGTGTCATTAACTGTTTCTCGGAACCTCATAACATCTGGCTCGAATAACAATAACAAATACTATTTCCGGATCATAACATCTGCCTCGAGTGTGCACTTACAACAACAACATTGACCCCATCAACCACGTGTTCTCTCTAATGACTCTGTTCAAAACAACAACAACATTGACCTTGGCATTTTGCCTCGGAAACAATAACAACATTGACCTTCGCTGAGGGCGTGCCAAAAACACACCTGGAGAAAGAGGTCATTGACCCCATTAACCACGTGGTTCTATGCCCATATAAGGAGCCCCAGTAGGACCTTTAGGGTCATCTCTACTAACAAACAAACGCATTTATTTTTCAAATTAACGAAACAATATGATTCCTCCTAGTCAGTGTTAAAATTATAGGTTTGTTGTCTTTTACTTGGTCCACTCATTTTAGGGCTAAAATAAATAATAAAAAAAATAATAGAACTACAATATAACAGCAATGTTATAGCGCAAGTCTGTTCTGCATTATATGCATAAATATATTATAACAAGAACTATAATTATCTCCTCAACAAAATAGTTTATTCAATATCATCGCTTATGAATGCAATAATTAACGTACCTCTCTTTTAGCCTGTTAATTTTTTTCTATAGAAAACTCCTAATTCGCGTTTCGTCTGACGAACATGTCTTTAATCTAACTGTCGCGACCCGAACAGGGCAGCAATCACAAATTCACAATGACAACAACGCGGTTCCAGGCGGGAATGCTTTTTGTGCATCACTCCATTTAAACGTGGAAGATCCGAAGTGAGTCGATGATCGCCGAAGCAATCAGAGTTATGTGCCTTGTGATTTGGCGCCTTCGGCATTTATCGGATCAGTTCGTGGCGTTCGTTCCATTTGTTCACTTTGGGTTTTCTGTGTGTACAAGGTATGATGTGCAAATGGTTCTAGCTGTTCCAGGCTAGCGTAAATAGTGCAGTCTGGCTCACCGCTAGACAAGTTGTGACAAGTATCGAACATATTTAAAAAACCTAGGTAGTAAAAAAGATTTAAACTCTAAAAAATGAATAAAAATAAATCAAATTTTAAAATAATGTTTATGAAAAAATTCTGTATGTCGAATAGTGAGGGGCGGGCTCATACGAATCGTTCCGCGGGCGCCATGGCGCCCGCAGGCACAGGGTTGGGAACCTCTGCTCTAAGACAAAGGCATTGTGAATGGGACTGCAGGGGATTACTTGTTAAAACACTTTTCGAAACACATCACAAATAGAAGGGCTTGCTGCTGGGTATTTGCTATTAATAACATTAACTAAATATTTGTTTTCAACGAAAGTAAAAATCGACACTAAAGCTAAAAACTCACAGAAATTATTCCATATATGAGGGGAGATACCTCTTCTTCATCGTCATCCTTTACATAAGTTCAATTCCTACTTCTAAAATTTTCGCATTTTTATTTTCTAATAGCTTTTGATTAGGAACCAAAAAAAGTGAATGTTTTACACGTTTAGAATCGGGATATAGAATACAAGTAGAAAGGGGTCATGAGGTCCCACGCCCACACCATATATGGGCATAGAGTCCCTAGGGAGATGGTTTTCTCACTGAGAATGAAAAAACAGGATTTTTCTCACTTGAAAAAACAGGAATTTTCTCACTTTGATGGATGTTTCTTGGACGGTTATGTGTGTTGGTCAATTTATTTATTGTTGACAGCAGTTTATGGATGTTTTATGGTTTTTGTCAGTGAGAATGAAAAAACAGGATTTTTCCCAATTTGATGTATTTCCAAGGAGAATTGTCTCCGGGCGAAGTTTATTAATGTCTTTGGAGATCGTCCAGGAGAATTGTTTCCGGGCGAAGTTTATTAATGTCTGACAGGTGATGTCAAGGTTGATCAAATTGTTTCCGGGCGAAGTTTATTAATGTCTGACAGGTGATGTCAAGGTTGATTGATTTGTCACGAAAGGGGAATTGTTTTCGGGCGAATGTTTTGATCTTAGAGATGAAGAGATTAACGCGAGAAAGGGTTTCCTAGTAATTTCAAATATGACAGCGCAGGGATGCCAAAAACAAAAGGAACACGCAGAAATTACGTTTAGGGGTTATTTGGGCGAAACCGTTTTAGACATTTTAGGGAATTATTTCGGCGAAACAGTTAGAGACATTTTAAAAGATGATTTTAGAAGAGGATTTAGAAGAGGATTTTAGGGTGAAACTCTGTGGTCGCTATAATACACAAGTTGTATTTGAACAGTGTTGTGAGGTCCTCTACCCCAGCCCCCAAGGGCTCCGATCCCCCTACCCCAACCCCAAAGGGCTCCAATCCCCCTACCCCAACCCCGAAGGAAGCCCCCAGTCCCCAAAGGTCCCCCGGGCTCCCAAAGGACCACCCGGCCCCCCAAGGGCCCCCCGGACCCCCAAAAGCCCCCCGGGCCCCCAAAGAGTCCCCTCCCTATTTTTTAATACTTTTTTACGGGTTTATTATATCTTTTCAGAACAAGTTATTTTCTTAATGTCCATCCTAAACCCATTTTACAAGTTGAAGTACCTATTCTTTTCACCCACAACTTTACTTTACGACTTTTTTGCACACCCCAAGATCAAGCAATACTTTTCAAAAAGCATTTCAGAACAAGTTCTTTTCTTAGTGACCGTCCTAAACCCATTTAAAAAATTGAAGTACCCATCCTTTTCACCCACAACTTTAATTTACAGCTTTTTTGAATGCTCCAACACCAAGCAATACTTTTCAAAAGGCATCTCAGAACAAGTTCTTTTCTTAATGTCCTTCCTAAACCCATTTTACAAGTTGAAGTACCCATCCTTTTCACCCACAACTTTACTATACTGCCTTTTTGAATGCTCCAACACCAAGCAATACTTTTCAAAGGGCATTTCAGAACAAGTTCTTTTCTTAATGTCCTTCCTAAACCCATTTTACAAGTTGAAGTACCCATCCTTTTCACCCACAACTTTACTTTACAGCTTTTTGAATGCTCCAACACCAAGCAATACTTTTCAAAGGGCATTTCAGAACAAGTTCTTTTCTTAATGTCCTTCCTAAACCCATTTTACAAGTTGAAGTACCAATCCTTTAAAGCCAAAACTTTACTTTACAGCTTTTTGACTGCCCCAACACCAAGCAATACTTTTCAAAAGGCATTTCACAACAAGTTCTTTTCTTAGTGACCGTCCTAAACCCATTTTACAAGTTGAAGTACCCATCCTTTTCACCCACAACTTTACTGAAGTACCCATCCTTTTTACACAAAACTTTATTTTACAGCTTTTTTGAATGCTCCAACACCAAGAAATACTTTTCAAAAGGCATTTCAGAACAAATTCTTTTCTTAATGTCCTTCCTAGGTTAGGTTAGGTTAGGCTAGATTAAATTAGTTAGTTAGGTTAGGTTAGGTTAGGTTAGCTAGTAAACATCTCTCCATGTTTAAGTTAGGTTAGGTTAGGCTAGATTAAGTTATGTTAGGTTAGGTTAAGTTAGGTTAGGTTAGCCTACGTACGCGCGCGTACGTAGGCTAACCTAACCTAACTTAACCTAACCTAACATAACTTAATCTAGCCTAACCTAACCTAACCTAACTTAAACATGGAGAGATGTTTACTAGCTAACCTAAACTAACCTAACCTAACATAACTTAATATAGCCTAACCTAACCTAACCGAGGAAGGACTTTAAGAAAGAAATTGTTCTGAAATGCCTTTTGAAAAGTATTGCTTGGTGTTGGAGCATTCAAAAAAGCTGTAAAGTAAAGTTGTGTGTAAAAAGGATGGGTACTTCAATTTGTAAAATGGGTTTAGGAGGGACATTAAGAAAAGAACTTGTTGTGAAATGCATTGAAAAGTATTGCTTGGTGTTGGGTCATTCAAAAAGCTGTAAAGTAAAGTTGTGGGTGAAAAGAATGGGTACTTAAACTTGTAAAATGGGTTTAGGAGGGACATTAAGAAAAGAACTTGTTCTGAAATGCCTTTGAAAAGTATTGCTTGGTGTTGGAGCATTCAAAAGCTGTAAAGTAAAGTTGTGGGTGAAAAGGATGGGTACTTCAATTTTTAAAATGGGTTTAGGACGGTCACTAAGAAAAGAACTTGTTCTGAAATGCCTTTGAAAAGTATTGCTTGGTGTTGGAGCATTCAAAAGCTGTAAAGTAAAGTTGTGGGTGAAAAGGATGAGTACTTCAACTTGTAAAATGGGTTTAGGATGGACATTATGAAAAGAACTTGTTCTGAAATGCCTTTGAAAAGTATTGCTTGGTGTTGGCGCATTCAAAAAGCTGTAAAGTAAAGTTGTGTGTGAAAATCATGGCTACTTCAATTTGTAAAATGGGTTTAGGAGGAATATTATGAAAAGATCTTGGAATATATGAAAAGATCCTGAAACGCCTTTTGAAAAGTATTGCTTGGTGTTGGAGCATTCAAAAAGCTGTAAATTAAAGTTGTGGGTGAAAAGGATGGGTACTTCAACTTGTAAAATGGGTTTAGGAAGGACATTAAGAAAATAACTTGTTCTGAAATACCATTTGAAAAGTATTGCTTGGTGTTGGGGCATTCAAAAAGCTGTAAAGTAGAGTTGTGGGTGAAAAGGATGGGAACTTCAACTTGTAAAATGGGTTTAGGATGGACATTATGAAAAGAACTTGTTCTGAAATGCCATTTGAAAAGTATTGCTTGGTGTTGGCGCATTCAAAAAAGCTGTAAAGTAAAGTTGTGTGTAAAAAGGATGGGTACTTCAATTTGTAAAATGGGTTTAGGAGGGACATTAAGAAAAGAACTTGTTGTGAAATGCATTGAAAAGTATTGCTTGGTGTTGGGGCATTCAAAAAGCTGTAAAGTAAAGTTGTGGGTGAAAAGGATGGGTACTTCATCTTGTAAAATGGGTTTAGGAAGGACATAAAGAAAATAACTTGTTCTGAAATGCCTTTTTGAAAAGTATTGCTGGTGTTGGAGCATTCAAGAGCTGTAAAGTATAGTTGAGGGTGAAAAGGATGGGTACTTCAACTTGTAAAATGGGTTTAGGATGGACATTATGAAAAGAACTTGTTCTGAAATGCCATTTGAAAAGTATTGCTTGGTGTTGGCGCATTCAAAAAAGCTGTAAAGTAAAGTTGTGTGTAAAAAGGATGGGTACTTCAATTTGTAAAATGGGTTCAGGAGGGACATTAAGAAAAGAACTTGTTGTGAAATGCATTGAAAAGTATTGCTTGGTGTTGGGGCATTCAAAAAGCTGTAAAGTAAAGTTGTGGGTGAAAAGGATGGGTACTTCAACTTGTAAAATGGGTTTAGGAAGGACATAAAGAAAATAACTTGTTCTGAAATGCCTTTTTGAAAAGTATTGCTGGGTGTTGGAGCATTCAAGAGCTGTAAAGTATAGTTGAGGGTGAAAAGGATGGGTACTTCAACTTGTAAAAAGGTTTTATGAGGAACATTAAGAAAGGAACTTGTTCTGAAATGCATTTGAAAAGTATTGCTTGGTGTTGGCGCATTCAAAAGGCTGTAAAGTAAAGTTGTGGGTGAAAAGGATGGATGCTTCAAGTTGTAAAATGGGTTTAGGAGGGATATTATGAAAAGAACTTGCTCTGAAATGCTTTTTAAAAAGTATTGCTTGGTGTTGAGATATCCAAAAAGCTGTAAAATAAAGTTGTGAGTGAAAAGGACGGCTACTTCAAGTTGTAAAATAGGTTTAGGAAGGACATTATGAAAAGGAGTTGCTCTGAAATGCCTTTTGAAAAGTATTGCTTGTGTTGAGGTATCCAAAAAGCTGTAAAGTAAAGTTGTAAGTGAAAAGGATGAGCACTTCAACTTGTAAAATGGGTTTAGGAGGAACATTAAGAAAAGAAGTTGCTCTGAAATGCCTTTTGAAAAGTATTGCTTGGTGTTGAGGTATCCAAAAAGCTGTAAAGTAAAGGTGTGGGTGAAAAGGATGGGTACTTCAACTTGTAAAATGGGTTTATGAGGAACATTAAGAAAAGAACTTGTTGTGAAATGCATTGAAAAGTATTGCTTGGTGTTGGGGCATTCAAAAAGCTGTAAAGTAAAGTTGTGGGTGAAAAGGATGGATGCTTCAACTTGTAAAATGGGTTTAGGAGGGACATTATGAAAAGAACTTGCTCTGAAATGCCTTTTGAAAAGTATTGCTTGGTGTTGAGATATCCAAAAAGCTGTAAAGTAAAGTTGGGGGTGAAAAGGATGGGAACTTCAACTTGTAAAATGGGTTTAGGAAGGACATTAAGAAAATAACTGGTTCTGAAATGCCTTTTGAAAAGTATTGCTTGGTGTTGGGGCATTCAAAAGCTGTAAAGTAAAGTTGTGGGTGAAAAGGATGGGTACTTCAACTTGTAAAATGGGTTTAGGAAGGACATTAAGAAAAGAACTTGATTTGAAATGCCCTTTGAAAAGTATTGCTTGGTGTTGGAGCATTCAAAAAGGCAGTATAGTAGAGTTGTGGGTGAAAAGGATGGGTACTTCAACTTGTAAAATGCATTTAGGAATGACATTAAGAAAAGAAATTGTTCTGAAATGCCTTTTGAAAAGTATTGCTTGGTGTTGGAGCATTCAAAAAAGCTGTAAAGTAAAGTTGTGTGTAAAAAGGATGGGTACTTCAATTTGTAAAATGGGCTTAGGACGGTCACTAAGAAAAGAAACTTGTTCTGAAATGCCTTTGAAAAGTATTGCTTGGTGTTGGAGCATTCAAAAGCTGTAAAGTAAAGTTGTGGGTGAAAAGGATGAGTACTTCAACTTGTAAAATGGGTTTAGGATGGACATTATGAAAAGAACTTGTTCTGAAATGCCTTTTGAAAAGTATTGCTTGGTGTTGGCGCATTCAAAAAGCTGTAAAGTAAAGTTTCGTGTGAAAATGATGGCTACTTCAATTTGTAAAATGGGTTTAGGAGGAATATTATGACAAGAACTTGTTCTGAAATGCCTTTTGAAAAGTATTGCTTGGTGTTGGAGCATTCAAAAAGCTGTAAAGTAAAGTTGTGGGTGAAAAGGATGGGTACTTCAACTTGTAAAATGGGTTTAGGAAGGACATTAAGAAAATAACTTGTTCTGAAATGCCTATTTGAAAAGTATTGCTTGGTGTTGGGGCATTCAAAAAGCTGTAAAGTAAAGTTGTGGGTGAAAAGGATGGGAACTTCAACTTGTAAAATAGGTTTAGGAAGGACATTAAGAAAAGAACTTGTTCTGAAATGCCATTTGATAAGTATTGCTTGGTGTTGGCGCATTCAAAAAAGCTGTAAAATAAAGTTGTGTGTAAAAAGGATGGGCACTTCAATTTGTAAAATGGGTCTAGGAGGGACATTAAGAAAAGAACTTGTTTTGAAATGCATTGAAAAGTATTGCTTGGTGTTGGGGCATTCAAAAAGCTGTAAAGTAAAGTTGTGGGTGAAAAGGATGGGTACTTCAACTTGTAAAATGGGTTTAGGAAGGACATTAAGAAAATAACTTGTTCTGAAATGCCATTTGATAAGTATTGCTTGGTGTTGGCGCATTCAAAAAAGCTGTAAAATAAAGTTGTGTGTAAAAAGGATGGGTACTTCAATTTGTAAAATGGGTTTAGGAGGGACATTAAGAAAAGAACTTGTTTTGAAATGCATTGAAAAGTATTGCTTGGTGTTGGGGCATTCAAAAAGCTGTAAAGTAAAGTTGTGGGTGAAAAGGATGGGTACTTCAACTTGTAAAATGGTTTTAGGATGGACATTATGAAAAGAACTTGTTCTGAAATGCCCTTTGAAAAGTATTGCTTGGTGTTGGAGCATTCAAAAAGGCTGTAAAGTAAAGTTATGATGAAAAGGATGGGTTCTTCAGTTTGTAAAATAGGTTTAGGAGGTACATTAAAAAAGAACTTATTGTGAATGCCATTTTAAAAGTAGTGCTTGGTGTTGGAGCATTCAAAAGCTGTAAAGTAAATTTGTGGGTGAAAAGGATAGGTACTTCAACTTGTAAAAATGGGTTTAGGATGGACACTATGAAAAGAACTTGTTCTGAAATGCCCTTTGATAAGTATTGCTTGGTGTTGGCGCATTCAAAAAAGCTGTAAAGTAAAGTTGTGTGTAAAAAGGATGGGTACTTCAATTTGTAAAATGGGTTTAGGAAGGACATTAAGAAAAGAACTTGTTCTGAAATGCCCTTTCAAGTTCAAGTTCAAGTTCCATTTATTTCCATAAATAACAATAACAAAAACAATATCCCAAAGGGCTCAATGGCCCGTTGTTTGGGAAACGACACAGAATAAATGACTAATATTAAAACTTGGCATAAACAATACTAAACAGTGTTTAACTTATAAATCTATAAGGAAAAGAAGTCAACTCACCGACAGTCCACACGAAACAGCGACCCTCCTATCACCCGACAAAAAATAAATAAATCAAAAATGAAAAATTCTCTACATCATCGAGGATCCAACGCCAACAAAAAAAAAACAATACAACAACTATAAACTAATTACTATTTAGCTTTAATAAGAAACTTTTCATCTGTCTTTTAAAGGAGCCAAGTGTTTGTGACTGACGAATCTCAGCAGGAACCAAGTTCCAAGCACGTCCCACAGTCACGACCAGACCAAAGTCTGAACGAACCGAGGGAGTAGCCGGAATCATAACATCCTCCCTGTTTCGAACTGAGTAAAAATTTACTTCCCCTACTGGCTTAAGTAGTCCAGAAAAACAAAATGGGAGATCTCCGTGGAAGAATTGATATGCCAACGAAGCTAGAGATATAACATAAATATCTCTAATCTTAAGGAGATTAACAGGAGAGTGTGTAGTCGACTGGAGAACTGCTACCGCTTTCTCATGAAGAATATGAACAGGAGCAAGTACAGAAGAAAATGTAGACATCCACACAGACGAACAGTAACATATATAAGGGAAATGAGAGAGAAATATAAAAGACGGAGTATAGGAAAAGGAAATAAACGCTTTAGTTTACGGATGATTCCAAGTCCACGGGAAATTTTCACTCTTATTACTTGAACGTGCAACTTAAACGATAAATTTTCATCCAAAAGAACTCCCAGGAATCGCACATATCGATCCGGGGGGCGACTTATGGAGCCTCTTGGTGTAGGAAGCTCAGTAATTGTGGGGCAGCTCACACCTGTACGGGAAAAAATAAGAAGGTACGATTTTTTTACATTTAAAGCTAGCTGATTTATGTCAAACCAATTGAGTATCTTTTCAGTCATTGCTTGAAGCTTTAGAATAAGGGATGATTCATCCGGAGCTGCAGCACCTAGAGTAGTGTCATCTGCAAATGATACCAGTTCTTCTCGACTATCAGATGTGGACGCCGACATAGTCTGAGAGTAACATTTGTGACACAATCCACAGCAGACATTGGAATTGGGGTGTTTAGAAGTCGGTAGAGGTCGTTCACATATATCAGGAATAGGGTTGGCCCAAGAATAGAACCTTTGGGTACTCCGTATTCAATTGGAACTTCCTTGTCTGTATTTTCCATGGCAATAGATATGTCAGTAAGGTATGAAGAGAGCCAAGACAATGCTTCCCCACGCACACCATGATGAGAAAGTTTACCAATGAGAATCTTGTGTGTAAGGCTGTCAAAAGCTTTCTTTACATCAAGAAAAATGGCTGCAGGAATAAGATTAGAGTCTAAAGATTGTCGTATAAACTGAAGAAGTTTATTACAAGCATGTTCTGTAGAGTACTTTGCGCGAAACCCAAACTGATGCTTATGGAAAAAAGATTTAGCTTCAAGAAACCTTACCAGACGTTTGAGCATTGGCCTTTCAAATATCTTAGAGAACACTGACAAAAGAGAGATCGGCCTATAATTCCCAGGATCCTCACGGTCACCTCCTTTAAAGAGAGCTATCACACGCGACAATTTAAGACGTTGAGGAAACTACTCCTAGTTGAAATGACCTATTAATCAAATGGCAAAGTGGTGGTGATAATCGACGGAAGGATATGTTTAATTACTTTAGCAGAAATTTTGTCAAAACCTGTTGAAGAATTCTTTAAGGACAAAACAATATTTGTAATTTCCTGCACTGTAACGTCCTCAAGAGCCATTGATTTCAAGCACGGGGGGCCTAGGAACTGCTTCCAAGTCTGAGACACCGAGCAGTGGAGAAACACTATTAGCAGTTGATTTCCCTATCTCCGCGAAGAATTTGTTCATATGATGTCGTACTTGGCCTTTTTCTGTGATAAGTTGATCGTCTACCATAAGAGACTTAGGGAGACCTTCTAGTTTTTTCGATGGCCGACTAAATTCCTTAATCACGTCCCACGTCTTCTTTATATTTCTACCGCAATCATCAAATCTCTTAGTATAATACACTGTTTTTGTTCTCCGAATAATTGATTTCAGCATATTACGGTACAACTTAAATGCTTCTAATTTAGCATCACTTGGTCTGTTTTTGTACTCTTTCCAAAGGTTCTGCTTCCTATTTATTGACTTGAGGACTCCCGGTGTTAGCCAGGGAGCTATGGGTGTTGATCTTCTTGATCGAGGATTCCTTAAAGGAGCTTTTAGACAATAAGCCGCGAATTTTTCCTTAACAGTGTCATAAAACTGGCCAAATATATCGTTATAATTGCCCAAATTAATATTTTCTGGTAATGAAAAGTCCCATGAAGATGTACTCAGATCTTCTTTCAGTTTATCCAGCTCCACTGGTGAGCAACATAATCTCGGTGTATCTTGGGGGACTAATCTTTGTGGATTTTGGAGGATTGGAAACAAGGCTGCAACTGGCAAATGGTCGGAAGTATCAGAAAGCAGTACTTCATTCTTAATGGAGTGTAGTGATGAAAAAATATTGTCAATTAATGTTGCTGTCTGGTTAGAAATCCTTGTCGGTATGTTTATACAAGGAGCTAATCCATACGAAATTAGTAAAGACAAAAGATCAGAAGCCTGTCTAGATGACGGTTCCGCAAGGTCGATGTTAAAGTCGCCCATTAATACAACTTCGGATTTTCAGAAAAAACTTTTCCAAGAACATCTTCTAATGTTTCCATAAATTGGGTTATAGACCCACTTGGAGAACGATATACTTCGCCTATTATTATCCTTTCCTTAGCGTTGATTGGGACTTCTATAAAAAGTGACTCAAATACCTTTTCATTATTTGTACATAAATCCTGTCTTAGTACAGCATGAAAATTATTTCGGATGTAAAATCCGAGTCCACCTTTTTGGGCCGTCTTGCGGTTAAGAAATATCGACATATAACCGGGAATATCCAAAAGCACCTGATTTTTCTCGCTCAAAAATGTTTCACAGAGACCGATAATTGCAGGGCACGAATTCCTACATAATAATTGAATATCATCAAACGAGCAATTTAGGCCCTGAACGTTTAGATGCACAACCGGGAGTGCATCAACCCACCGAGCTCCGGAGTCCCAAAATCTCAGCTCCTCCACAAACACACTATCAATAATATTCTCAAAATTTTCATATAAATTCATATTCGGGGGCTTTACCAACCGGATTATTTATAATTTCATTAAAATTAACTCTCTCCACATTCATAATCATTTAATTTCCCTAGTGTTATGTTAGCGTTAATCCCCAATAGAGAATTAGTCTCAACCATAATTACTTACCCATGCAGGTGACAGAGAGCCATGCTGTAGTCGCCGTGAACACCAGTGACGTCAACCTCTTAATCCGAATTAAAAAGGCTATGACATGAACTTGATTATTTTGCTCTGAAACAAAAAAAAATAACAAGTAAAATAGCACAGGAAGGTGTAAATACTGAGGGTATAGAAACACAAATAAAAGGGAAAAATACAAAAAGACAAATAACATTAACGAACAGCACATTTTTTGAAGATATAGTATATTAAGCGGAAGCGAGCACTCACTAATAATCATGCGTCAGAATCGACATCAGAATTGACCGAGGGGAAAACTAGGGTAAGTGGGTCGTAGCATGCGTCATCAACCTTGATCCAGTTAGAACTAGAAGTCTTTTTAGATTCTAGCCATAACCTAGTCCCCTTTTGAACCACTTTGGTATGAGACACTTTATCGGAGGCAACTTTACAATTTCTTAAATTATAACCCGTACTCAAAAGTTCTTTCCGACGTTTAGCCAGCTCGAAAGGAAGGTCAATACTGACGCTTTCCCTGTATTTCTTAGATTACCAACACAAGCCATAATATTGTCCTTATGTCGAAGATTTAGAACAGATACAAGAATAGGGTCCGATGCCGGATGTGACTTTTGTTTCCTGGGACTTTTAGCCTTGCTTCTAAGTCTATAGATGGCCGTGAACTTAATATCCCTGTAGTTCCGTCTACCGACATTTCTGACAAAAAATCATTAACGGTTTCTTCAATATTTTCATTTTCCTTGTTAGGAATTCCATGGATAAGAAGATTCTTTGCGTTTAACATACAATTCAGTTCTTAAAACCTGATTTTTAACTGCCACAAGAGCAGATTTCAAGCCAGTGTTTCTCTTGTTTCAACGCTGCATTCTCCGTACGAAGATTTTCTACCAGTTGTTTTAAGTTGTCCATACGTTCATCAAAATACTTTTTCGTGAGAGACATCGCTAATTATATTGTATCGGTAATTAATATATTGCTAAATATACAGTACGCTCGCTTCTTTCCTCAACTCATCAAAATGACATTTCAAAAAAACTTACGGGCGTGGGCCCCTTTCTTCTAAAATCCAAATATAAGGGGCCCCAGAATCAACAGTGCAATAATTGAATTAAAACTGGATATCACAGTTGAGAACTAACACGAAGTAAAAATTATGTCTTGCCTTAACGAGCGCTAGTTCAGTACTAGTTCAGTTCAGTACTTTGAAAAGTATTGCTTGGTGTTGGAGCATTCAAAAAAGCTGTAAATTAAAGTTGTTGGTGAAAAGGATGGGTACTTCAATTGTAAAATAGGTTTAGGACGGACACTAAGAAAAGAACTTGTTGTGAAATGCCCTTTGAAAAGTATTGCTTGGTGTTGGAGCATTCAAAAAGCTGTAAAGTAAAGTTGTGGGTGAAAGGATGGGTACTTCAACTTGTAAAATGGGTTTAGGACGGTCATTAAGAAAAGAATTGTTCTGAAATGCCCTTTGAAAAGTATTGCTTGGTGTTGGAGCATTCAAAAAGCTGTAAAGTAAAGTTGTGGGTGAAAAGGATGGGTACTTCAACTTGTAAAATGGGTTTAGGACGGACATTAAGAAAAGAACTTGTTCTGAAATGCCTTTGAAAAGTATTGCTTGGTGTTGGGCATTCAAAAAGGCTGTAAAGTAAAGTTGTGGGTGAAAAGGATGGGTACTTCAACTTTTAAAATGGGTTTAGGAGGACATTATGAAAAGAACTTGTTCTGAAATGCCTTTGAAAAGTATTGCTTGGTGTTGGCGCATTCAAAAGGCTGTAAAGTAAAGTTGTGGGTGAAAAGGATGGGTACTTCAATTTGTAAAAATGGGTTTAGGATGGACATTATGAAAAGAACTTGTTCTGAAATGCCCTTTGAAAAGTATTGCTTGGTGTTGGGCATTCAAAAAGCAGTATAGTAAACGTTGTGGGTGAAAAGGATGGGAACTTCAACTTGTAAAATGGGTTTAGGAAGGACATTAAGAAAATAACTTGTTCTGAAATGCCCTTTTGAAAAGTATTGCTAGGTGTTGGAGCATTCAAAAAGCTGTAAAGTAAAGTTGTGGGTGAAAAGGATGGGTACTTCAACTTGTAAAATGGGTTTAGGAGGGACATTAAGAAAAGAACTTGTTCTGAAATGTCTTTTGAAAAGTATTGCTTGGTGTTGTGGCATTCAAAGAGCTGTAAAGTATAGTTGCGGGTGAAAAGGATGGGACTTTCAACTTGTAAAATGGGTTTAGGAAGGACATTAAGAAAATAACTTGTTCTGAAATGCCATTTGAGAAGTATTGCTTGGTGTTGGAGCATTCAAAAAGCTGTATAGTAAAGTTGTGGTGAAAAGGATGAGTACTTCAACTTGTAAAATGGGTTTAGGAAGGACATTAAGAAAAGAACTTGTTCTGAAATGCCCTTTGAAAAGTATTGCTTGGTGTTGGAGCATTCAAAAGCTGTAAAGTAAAGTTGTGGGTGAAAAGGATGGGTACTTCAACTTGTAAAATGGGTTTAGGAGGGACATTAAGAAAGGAACTTGTTGTGAAATGCCTTTTGAAAAGTATTGCTTGGTGTTGTGGCATTCAAGAGCTGTAAAGTAAAGTTGTGGGTGAAAAGGATGGTACTTCAACTTGTAAAATGGGTTTAGGAAGGACATTAAGAAAAGAACTTGTTCTGAAATGCCCTTTGAAAAGTATTGCCTGGTGTTGGAGCATTCAAAAATCTGTAAAGTAAAGTTGTGTGTGAAAAGGATGGAGTACTTCAACTTGTAAAATGGGCTAAGGACGGACATTAAGAAAAGAACTTGTTCTGAAATGCCTTTTGAAAAGTATTGCTTGGTGTTGGAGCATTCAAAAAGCTGTAAAGTAAAGTTGTGGGTGAAAAGGATGGGTACTTTCAACTTGTAAAAAGGGTTTAGGAGGACATTAAGAAAAGAACTTGTTCTGAAATGCCTTTGAAAAGTATTGCTTGGTGTTGGCGCATTCAAAAAGGCTGTAAGTAAAGTTGTGGGTGAAAAGGATGGGTGCTTCAACTTGTAAAATGGGTTTAGGAGGACATTATGAAAAGAACTTGTTCTGAAATGCCTTTGAAAAGTATTGCTTGGTGTTGGAGCATTCAAAAAGCTGTAAAGTAAAGTTGTGAGTGAAAAGGACGGCTACTTCAAGTTGTAAAATAGGTTTAGGAAGGACACTATGAAAAGAAGTTGCTCTGAAATGCCTTTGAAAAGTATTGCTTGGTGTTGGAGTATCCAAAAAGCAGTATAGTAAAGTTGTGGTGAAAAGGATGAGTACTTCAACTTGTAAAATGGGTTTAGGAAGGACATTAAGAAAAGAAGTTGTTCTGAAATGCCTTTTGAAAAGTATTGCTTGGTGTTGGAGCATCAAAAAAGCTGTAAAGTAAAGTTGTGGGTGAAAGGATGGGTACTTCAACTTGTAAAATGGGTTTAGGAGGCACTTAAGAAAAGAACTTGTTGTGAAATGCATTGAAAAGTATTGCTTGGTGTTGGGGCATTCAAAAAGCTGTAAAGTAAAGTTGTGGGTGAAAAGGATGGATGCTTCAACTTGTAAAATGGATTTAGGATGGACATTAAGAAAAGAACTTGTTCTGAAATGCCTTTTGAAAAGTATTGCTTGGTGTTGGAGCATATCCAAAAAGCTGTAAAGTAAAGTTGTGTGTAAAAAGGATGGGTACTTCAACTTGTAAAATGGGTTTAGGAATGACATTAAGAAAAGAACTTGTTCTGAAATGCCTTTTGAAAAGTATTGCTTGGTGTTGGAGCATTCAAAAAGCTGTAAAGTAAAGTTGTGTTGAAAAGGATGGGTACTTCAACTTGTAAAATAGGTTTAGGAAGGACATTAAGAAAATAACTTGTTCTGAAATGCCTTTGAAAAGTATTGCTGGGTGTTGGAGCATTCAAGAAGCAGTAAAGTAAAGTTGTGGGTGAAAAGAATAGGTACTTCAACTTGTAAAAATGGGTTTAGGAAGGACATTATGAAAAGAACTTGTTCTGAAATGCCCTTTGAAAACTGTTGCTTGGTGTTCGAGCATTCAAACTGGCAGTATAGTAAAGTTGTGGGTGAAAAGGATGGGTACTTCAACTTGTAAAATGGGTTTAGGATGGACATTATGAAAAGAAATTGTTCTGAAATGCCTTTTGAAAAGTATTGCTTGGTGTTGGAGCATTCAAAAAAGCTGTAAAGTAAAGTTGTGGGTAAAAAGGATGGGTACTTCAACTTGTAAAATGGGTTTAAAAAGGACATTAAGAAAAGAACTTGTTGTGAAATGCCCTTTGAAAAGTATTGCTTGGTGTTGGAGCATTCAAAAAGCTGTAAAGTAAAGTTGTGTTGAAAAGGATGAGTACTTCAATTTGTAAAATGGGTTTAGGAAGGATATTATGAAAAGAACTTGTTCTGAAATGCCTTTGAAAAGTATTGCTGGGTGTTGGAGCATTCAAGGAGCAGTAAAGTAAAGTTGTGGGTGAAAAGAATAGGTACTTCAACTTGTAAAATGGGTTTAGGAAGGACATTAAGAAAAGAACTTGTTCTGAAATGCCCTTTGAAAAAGTATTGCTTGGTGTTGGAGCATTCAAAAAGGCAGTATAGTAAAGTTGTGGGTGGAAAGGATGGGTACTTCAACTTGTAAAATGGGTTTAGGAAGGACATAAGAAAAGAACTTGTTCTGAAATACCTTTTGAAAAGTATTGCTTGGTGTTGGAGCATTCAAAAAAGCTGTAAAGTAAAGTTGTGGGTGAAAAGGATGGGTACTTCAACTTGTAAAATGGTTTAGGAAGGACATTAAGAAAAGAACTTGTTGTGAAATGCCCTTTGAAAAGTATTGCTTGGTGTTGGAGCATTCAAAAAAGCTGTAAAGTAAAGTTGTGGGTGAAAAGGATGGGTACTTCAATTTGTAAAATGGGTTTAGGACGGTCACTAAGAAAAGAACTTGTTCTGAAATGCCTTTTGAAAAGTATTGCTTGATCTTGGGGTGTGCAAAAAAGTCGTAAAGTAAAGTTGTGGGTGAAAAGAATAGGTACTTCAACTTGTAAAATGGGTTTAGGATGGACATTAAGAAAATAACTTGTTCTGAAAAGATATAATAAAGCCTTAAAAAAGTATTAAAAAATAGGGAGGGGACTCTTTGGGTCGGGGGGGGTCCGGGGGGCCCTTGGGGGGCCGGGTGGTCCTTTGGGAGCCCGGGGGACCTTTGACCGGGGGCTTCCTTCGGGGTTGGGGTAGGGGGATTGGAGCCCTTTGGGGTTTGGGTAGGGGGATCGGAGCCCTTGGGGGCTGGGGTAGAGGACCTCACAACACTGTTCAAATACAACTTGTGTATTATAACGACCACAGAGTTTCACCCTCAAATCCTCTTCTAAATCCTCTTCTAAAATCATCTTTTAAAATGTCTCTAACTGTTTTCGCCGAAATAATTCCCTAAAATGTCTAAAACAGTTTCGCCCAAATAACCCCTAAACGTAATTTCTGCGTGTTCCTTTTGTTTTTGGCATCCCTGCGCTGTCACATCTGAAATTACTAGGAAACCCTTTCCCTCGTTAATCTCTTCATCTCTAAGATCAAAACATTCACCCGAAAACAATTCCCCTTTCGTGACAAATCAATCAACCTTGACATCACCTGTCAGACATTAATAAACTTCGCCTGGAAACAATTTGATCAACCTTGACATCACCTGTCAGACATTAGTAAACTTCGCCCGGAGACAACTCTCCTTGGAAATACATCAAAGTGAGAAAAATCCTGTTTTTTCATTCTCACTGACAAAAACCATAAAACACCCATAAATTGCTGTCAACAATAAATAAATTGACCAACACACATAACCGTCCAAGAAACATCCATCAAAGTGAGAAAATTCCTGTTTTTTCATCCTCAGTGATAAAGCCATCTCCCTAGGGACTCTATGCTCATATATGGTGTGGGTGTGGGACCTCATGACCCCTTTCTACTAATACATTTTGTTGTTGCTTGTCTTAATCAAAACTTAAATTTTTGGAACTTGGATTTTTGTTCAAACGGGTCGCTCTTCATTGACCGTTTATTACTTCGAACTGTTAGATTCAAAACAGCCTCTTCTAAACGCGAAGAAAGCTACTACTACTACTGTTCTCTCTTTCTCTCTCTCTCTCAATTTCTCTCTCTCTCTCTCTCTCTTTCTTTCTCTCTCTCTCACTCACTCTCTCTCTCTCTCATCTCTCTCTCTCTCCTCTCTCTCTCTCTCTCCTCCTCTCTCCTACTCTCTCTTTCACTCATCTCTCTCTCTCTCTCTCTCCTCCTCCCTCTCTCACTCACTCTCTCTCGCTCTCTCTCTCTCTCCAGCTCTCTCAGTCCCATGTTGTTTTCATTCTGAGGCCTCAGGGACGAAATGATTCTCATCCCTGCGTACTTTTAAATAAATAGGAAGGGTGAATGGTCTGAAATTAAAAAAAAATTATTTTAAGTTCAGCATTTCTATGTTTTTTTTCATATTAGAGGGTTTCGAGATGAACTCTTTCTTTGAGACGAAATTTACGAATTCTTTCGAGATGTATTCAGTTTTCGATATGAATTCTTTAATCGAATCTTTCTTATGAAGATGCCTCCCGGGGACACCGGTAGGGGTACCAGGAGCTCAATGTGAGGCAAGAAGACATTTAAGAATGTAATTAAATAAGAAAGCGTGATATATTTCCCTTTGAATTTCAGGTCCTGGTAGCACTCGCCCCCCTCCTGGGAAATTTCCCAATGGTACTCACGATACCCCACCCCAACCTCTTCATTATTTTTGTTGGTAAGCCCAATAATGTAAACCTAAATGTTGCACAAAATTTTTTAATAAAAGCGGAGCAATCACCCTGTAGCGCCCATAAAAGCTTGGTCCGAAAACATTTCCATGAATGAAAAGAGATTAGAGACTAATTTCTACCCCCCCCCCTTCTCTGAACCCCCTTTTTTGTTTATGTGAAGGCCCGAAGGCCCTTGCCTTAGAAAGAAAGAAACAATGGAAAATGTATGTACAAAGGGATATGAAAACCATTCCATTTTAAATCTCGGTACAAACAAATATCCTTGTAGTAGGCCTACTTCATCTCCCCTTGGCGATTTTCCGGCAGACTTTCACCAAGTCTTGAACCGGTAGGCTTGACCTTTTGAACTGGTAAGATTATGAATCTAATATTTTATTTTACGCAGAAGAATGTTTCTACACTAAGAGGGGAGCCATCCCTCGGGTGCACCCTTATTACAGGCTTAGTAAAAAAAAAAAACACTCCAAAAGGGTGGAGATAAATTTCCACCCTTTCCTTCTAAAATAATCATATATTTATCTAAGGCTTACGGAGAGATAACAAATTTGGGCTTAAAAATACACTTTTTAGGCCTCAAGGACACTCCTCCACTTCCCCCTGCGTGAACATCGACTGTAAATAGTCCTTAATAGTTGATGCGCAAGTATATACTGTATATGATGTTATTAGACCTAAATTAATCAACTTAGTTAAAAAAAGGCTTTAAAATAAATGTCTATATAAACCAATCTTTTGGTATGAAAGCCGTGCATCATGCCACAGTAAGGTTTTGCTACTTTCAGAAGCTGGAAGGCACAACCTAGAGCTTTTTATCATTTTAATTTGGTTGGCTGTCTCTGAAGTTTCCATAGATAACTTTTTTTTCCCATTTGGGGCAAAATTGTTGTTCTGTGCCACTAAATTGCAAAAAACACCACTTTGCTATGGCACAATCTTTCTTGCTACTTAAAAGGGTGCTAAGAGATTCGTTTTCGCCCGAAGGAGTCTTCTCTCGATGATTGCTGGTGCGACACGATCATCCCTGAAAAAAAAAAAAATCAACACGCATCTGCATGTAGGCCTATCTAAAAAATATGCAGATTTTGAATCTCAATAAAATGGGGATGGAGTTCTGCAATGGGGTTCTCTGATAGACTGAAGTTGATTTTTCATCGAGGTCACTCACCCTTTTGTTGATGTTTTCCTCCTTTTCCGAAAACGGGGTAAATTTTCTCAGGCTCGGAAGTTTTAGTAGGTAGCTGTCAAGTTAATGAATTCTACATATTCAGAATTGCCATAAAAGCTGATTCCTCTTATAGATTAAACAAAATAATTTTTCTAAAATGAAAGTGAAGAGGGAGATTAGAACTTAAAATCAACAGAGATATCCTCTGTATGAGTGGGGCTGCCCCTTCTCAACCCCGCTCTTTATGCTAAACTTTGACTTTGTGTCCCAATCCCTTAAGAATGACTGCTCCCTCAGAACAGTCGTGAAATGTGACAGTAGAAAGGGGGGTACCAGCCCCACGATAACACCCTGCTGCCCACCTACAACCTTTTTATATAATTTATGCATGTTTTTATGGTTTTTGTCAGTGAGAATGAAAAAACAGGAATTTTCTCCCTTGGAAAAACAGGAATTTCTCACATTTATGTCTGTTTTTCATGGACAGTTATGTGTGTTGGTCGATTTATTTGATGTTTTTCCATGGTTGTCAACATCAAATTATGGATGTTTTATGGTTTTTGTCAGTGAGAATTTGAAAAACAGGAACTTTCTCACATTTATGTCTGTTCGTTGTCAGTGAGAATGGACATGCTTGACGTGAATGTTATGAGATTGTTTGGCTAACCTAACCTGAGAACTTGATTTACATAATCGGCGGGGAAATTATTGATTCACGAAGGGGGAATTAAGAAAAATTATGGTTTCTTTGATCTTTAGGCGAACCTAACCTGAGAACTTGATTTACATAATCGGCGGGGAAATTATTGATTCACGAAGGGGGAATTAAGAAACATTATGGCTTCTTTAATCTTAGGTCTGAGGGATAAACGTTCTTTAGGTCAGAGAGAAAAATTAATATTCTATTTTTAAATAGGGCTTCATTGATCTTTAGTGTCAGGAATTATAAATGACATCACTTGTTATCTTGGAATTATGCGGGAGTCTAAAGAGATAGAAATTCTATTTTTAAATACGGCTTCACTGAGCTTTAAGTCGGAGAGATAAATTGATATTCTAACGAAACCTTAATAGTGTAGCTAGGAAAATTTATGAGATGAAGAGATTAACGTAGGAAAGGGTTTCCTAGAAATTTGAAATGTGAAAGCACAGAGTTGCCAAAAAACAAAAGGAACACACAGAAATTACTTTTAGGGGATTATTTGGGCGAAACGGTTTTAGACAGCTTATGGAATTATTTCGGCGAAACAGTTAGAGACATTTTAAAAGATGATTTAAAAGATGATTTTAGAAGAGGTTTTGAGTGTGGTCGTTATAATACACAAGTTTCATTTGAAGAGTGTTGTGAGGTCCCCTACCACAACCCCAAAGGGTTCCGATCCCCCCACCCCGATCCAAAGGGTTCCAATCCCCATACCCCAACCCCGAAGGAACCCCCCGGTCCCCAAAGGTTCCCAGGGCTCCCAAAGGGCCCCCGGACTCCCAAAGGCCCTCACCCGGTCCCCAAAGGTCCACCGGACCCCAAAGGCCCTCCCCCGGTCCTCAAAGGTCCCCAGGCTCCCAATGGGCCACACGGACCCCCAAAGGCCCTCCCCGGACCCCAAAGGCCCTCCCCCAGTCCCCAAAGGTCCACAGGGCTCCCAAAGGACCACCCAGCCCTCAAGGGCCCCCGGATCCCCAAACGCCCTCCCGGGTCCCCAAAGAGCCCCATCCCCATTTTTTAATACTTTTTTATGGCTTTATTATATCTTTTCAGAACAAGTTATTTCTTAATGTCCATCCTTGCGGACCGGGGAAGCGCCGCAGGAAACGCTATGGGCCCGAGAAGCGCCGCAGGAAGCGCTGCGAGCCCGAGAAGCGCCGCAGGGATGCGACCGCAAAGATGCGCCACGGGCCAGGAAAGCGCTGCAGGATGCGCTGTGGGCCCGAAAAGCGCCGCAAAAAAAAATTGAACACTTTGAAAATAAACGAACAAATTGCCGCCTTCTATGTCATATCTTAGATTATCTTAAGTTGGAACTTTCAGTTGAATTAACCAAATGTTATTAGGCAATAATCCAAATTTTAACAGTAGGGATGATTTGAACACTTTGAAAATAAGCTATTTTAATTTGCACATTTTGAGACAAAAGGACCCCATCCCCCCAACTTTTGGCTCTCCCTTCCACCATTAGTGTTTTGTCGTGGTTTACCATGTCACAGTTACATTCTCTTAATTTTTCAAAGCTCATTTTGGATTTCTGTCGTTGAAATGCAAGAGCTGGAATATTTCAGTAGTGTTTTGTCATGGTTTACCATGTCACAGTTACATTCTCTTAATTTTTCAAAGTTCATTTTGGATTTCTTTCGTTGAAATGCAAGAGTTGGAATATTTCAGTAGTGTTTTGTTGTGCTTTATACTGTCACAGTTACATTCTCTTGATTTTTCAAAGTTCATTTTGGTTTTCTTTCGTTGAAATGCAAGAGCTGGAATATTTCAGTAGTGTTTTGTTGTGGTTTACCTTGTCACACTTACATTCTCTTATTTTTTCAAAGTTCATTTTGAATTTCTTTCGTTGAAATGTAAGAGTTGGAATATTTCAGTAGTGTTTTGTCATGGTTTACCGTGTCACAGTTACATTCTCTTAATTTTTCAAAGTTCATTTTGAATTTCTTTCGTTGAAATGCAAGAGTTGGAATATTTTCAGTAGTGTTTTGTTATGGTTTACCTTGTCACAGTTACATTTTCGTGATTTTTCAAAGTTCATTTTGAATTTCTTTCCTTGAAATGCAAGAGTTGGAATATTTGAGTAGTGTTTTGTTGTGGTTTACCTTGTCAGAGTTATGTTCTCTTGATTTTTCAAAGTTCATTTCGAATTTCTTTAATTGAAATGCAAGAGTAGGATATTTCAGTAGTGTTCTGTCGTGGTTTACCTTGTCAGAGTTACATTCTCTTGATTTTTCAAAGTTCATTTGAATTTCTTTCATTGAAATGCAAGAGTTGGATTATTTCAGTAGTGTTCTGTTGTGCTTTACCTTGTCACAGTTACATTCTCTTAATTTTTCAAAGTTCATTTGAATTTCTTTCATTGAAATGTGAGAGTTGGAATATTTCAGTAGTGTTTTGTCGTGGTTTACCTTGTCACAGTTACATTCTCTTAATTTTTCAAAGTTCGTTTGAATTTCTTTCGTTGAAATGTGAGAGTTGGAATATTTCAGTAGTGTTTTGTCGTGGTTTACCTTGTCACAGTTACATTCTCTTGATTTTTCAAAGTTCATTTTGAATTTCTTTCATTGAAATGCAAGAGTTGGACTATTTCAGTAGTGTTTTGTCGTGGTTTACCATTTCAAAGTTACATTCTCGTGATTTTTCAAAGTTCATTTTGGATTTCATTCGTTGAAATGCAAGAGTTGGAATATTTCAGTAGTGTTCTGTCATTGTTTACCATGTCACAGTTATATTCTCTTGATTTTTCAAAGTTCATTTTGAATTTCTTTCATGAAATGCAAGAGTTGGATTATTTCAGTAGTGTTTTGTCGTGGTTTACCATGTCACAGTTAAATTCTCTTGATTTTTCAAAGATCATTTTGGTTTTCTTTCGTTGAATTGCAAGAGTTGGAATATTTCAGTAGTGTTTTGTTGTGGTTTACCTTGTCACAGTTACATTCTCTTGATTTTTCAAAGTTCATTTTGGATTTCTTTCGTTGAAATGCAAGATGTGAATTATTTCAATAGTGTTTGTCATGGTTTACCTTGTCATAGTTACATTCTCTTGATTTTTCAAAGATCATTTTGAATTTCTTTCATTGAAATGCAAGAGTTGGAATATTTCAGTAGTTTTTTGTTGTGGTTTACCTTGTCACAGTTACATTCTTTTGATTTTTCAAAGTTCATTTGAATTTCTTTCGTTGAAATGCAAGAGTTGAGAATATTTCAGTAGTATTTTGTCGTGGTTTACCTTGTCATAGTTACATTCTCTTAATATTTCAAAGTTCATTTTTGAATTTCTTTCGTTGAAATGCAAGAGTTAAAATATTTCAGTAGTGTTTTATCGTGGTTTACCATGTCGCAGTTACATTGTCTTGATTTGTCAAAGTTCATTTTGAATTTCTTTCATTGAAATGCATGAGTTGGATTATTTCAGTAGTGTCTTGTCGTGGTTTACCATGTCACACTTAAACTCTCTTGATTTTTCAAAGTTCATTTTGGATTTCTTTCACTGAAATGCAAGAGTTGGATTATTTCAATAGTGTTTTGTTGTGGTTTACCTAGTCACCGTTACTTTCTCATAATTTTTCAAAGTTTATTTTGAATTTCTTTCGTTGAAATGCAAGAGTTGGATTATTTCAGTAGTGTTTTGTTATGGTTTACCTTGTCACAGTTACATTTCTCTTGATTTTACAAAGTTCATTTGGAATTTCTTTCGTTGAAATGCAAGAGTTGGAATATTTCAGTAGTGTTTTGTCATAGTTTACCTTGTCACACTTACATTCTATTGATTTTTCAAAGTTTATTTTGGATTTATTTCATTGAAATGCAAGAGATGGAATATTTCAGTAGTGTTTTGTCGTGGTTTGACCTTATCACAGTTACATTCTCTTGATTTTTCAAAGTTCATTTTTGGATTTCATTCATTGAAATGCAAGAGTTGGAATATTTCAGTAGTGTTTTGTCGTGGTTTACCTTGTCACTGTTAGATTCTCTTAATTTTTCAAACTTCATTTTGAATTTTTCTCATTGAAATGCAAGAGTTTGGAATATTTTCAGTAGTGTTTTGTTGTGGTTCACATTGTCACAGTTACATTCTCTTAATTTTTCAAAGTTCATTTTGAATTTCTTTCATTAAAATGCAAGAGTTGGAATATTTCAGTAGTGTTTTGTCATGGTTTACAATGTCACAGTTACATTCTCTTTGATTTTTCAAATTCATTATGGATTTCTTTCGTTGAAATGTGTTTTGTTATGCTTTACCTTGACACAGTTACATTTTCATGATTATTCAAAGTTCATTGGGATTTCTTTCGTTGAAATGCAAGAGTTGGACTATTTCAGTAGTGTTTTGTTGTGGTTTACCTTGTCACAGTTAGATTCTCTTAATTTTTCAAAGTTCCATTTTGGAATTTCTTTCAATGAAATGCAAGAGTTGGAATATTTCAGTAGTGTTTTGTCATGGTTTTACCATGTCACAGTTTACATCTCTTGATTTTTCAATGTTCATGATGGATTTCTTTCGTTGAAATGTGTTTTTTGCTATGCTTTAACATGACCACAGTTACATTTTCTTGATTTTTCAATGTTCATTGGGATTTCTTCGTTGAAATGCAAGATTTGGAATATTTAAGTAGTGTTTTGTTGTGGTTTACCTTGTCACAGTTAGATTCTCTTAATTTTTCAAAGTTTATTTTGATTTTCTTTCATTGAAATGCAAGAGTTGGATTATTTCAATAGTGTTTTGTCATGGTTTACCATGTCACAGTTACATTCTCTTGATTTTTCAAAGTTCATGATGGATTTTTTTCGTTTAAATGTGTTTTGCTATGCTTTACCTTGACACAGTTACATTTTCTTGATTTTTCAATGTTCATACGGATTTCTTTCCTTGGAATGCAAGAGTTGGAATATTTCATAGTGTTTTTGTTGTTTAC